>BHFT01036948.1:27909-51810 GCA_004320025.1 Laticauda laticaudata
AGGGGGGGGGGGATATCTTTAACCAAGAATAACACAATTATATAATTATGGCCTGCCAAATCATTGACCATCCGTTCATTTTAGCAGTGCCAGAGTGAAAAGCTGCATTCAGCTTGGGAAATGCAGATCAAAGAGATATTGGATCATGGTTTATTAAATACTATACTTAAAGCTTTTTGTGGAACACTGTGTACTTGCTGCAAAGTTGAAAGTATCTTTTCAGAAAAAGATTTGCATAAACTGATTATTTTTAATGAGAAAAAATGTTTAATTTTGACATTTTATGAAAGTGTCAAAAATTGAAATAGACATATTACTTTACATATGTTACATTTTTGAACTATCATTAGGGAGATTAGTTTTTATATGTTGTTTATCTATAACAGTAATAGTAATTTAGTAGTAATAATTTAATAATAATTGTTTTTTAAAGTTTGCTTTTTTCCATGCAGACTATTTGAAGCGTAGCAGAGAAAGGGAACTTTTTTGACTCAGTGGTTATTGGAGTAAGGCTAAATGGAAACTGGATTCCTTCTGGATATTTATACCATATGAAATACAGTATTTCTGTGAGCATTTTTGATAAAAAATTCAGAATTTGTCATTTACGCATAAAGAAAATTGCTAATGTTCTTGTATGATTCATTATACATTCTGATTAAATTCTAAAATGTTATTTATAGAGGAAAGGAAAGGAAAGGGGAGGAAAGAGAGGAGAGAGATGGAAAGGAAAGGAAAGGAAAGGAAAGGAAAGGAAAGGAAAGGAAAGGAAAGGAAAGGAAAGGAAAGGAAAGGAAAGATAGAAGCATATAGAAATATGGTAACCACCAATCTTGGACAATCAGATTTCATGGAAAGCCATGCTGTTATATTTTGAGTATAGGAATGTTATATTTTGAGTATAGGAATGTATTTATTTTCTCAACTTTAGCCCAAATAGCTGGAATGTCATCTTGTCATTTGTATGTACTGAAGTTTTGACATGACTCAGTTATGCTTGTCTATAGTTTCAAATCAGGCAAGCAGAAACAGAGGAAGCTTAAACAAAGAATCTGAAATCAAAGTGTAGGTTACCAACCACACCTTCATTATTGCAAGACCAAATGGAAGCAAACAAGGCTAGTGTTACCAATGTCTTCATACTGTGTTCATTGGAAAGGAAGGTGAATTTTTCCCCCTCCAAACATTTTTAAAATAGAGAATAAATTTAGATTGGCTAACAATAAAGTAAAGGAAACTATTGTTTCAAAGCAGAAGATTGAGAGATAAGAGATGAGAGACGATGGATGGACAGATGGATGGACATTCCATCTACATTTTTAGTAGATGTTTGGTACTGAAATGTATGAATATTATCATAATATGGATAAAGAGAATGGATAGAAGACGAGTGCTTAAACTTCTTTCAAATAATAACATACAATACTTTTCAATCTTTAACAGACTAAAATCTGTATGGCATGATTAATATCTTAGATAACTTTCAGAAAGATTTCTATTTTCTTTTTCAGGGTTCACCATTTTTTTTTATTGAACCTATTGTACTTCTTAAAGTTTTATTTTCATGAGCGACTGATGCTGATAGTAATTTAATTTGGTTAAAGACGATTTCTGAATGTGATGCTAGAATATTGATATGAGAGATTCCCGCTGATAGCTCCTAAAGCTTAATATTCCCTTTCACACTTTCATTGTGCAAATATTGTAAAAAGGGTTGGATATTTCTTAGATCTGTTCCTTGTCTAAATACATACTATACACGTAATGTCTATTTGATTTAAGTGTCTCCTTTTACTTTTCTACCTAATAGCTTGAAGAAGAGGTGAACTCAGTTAAAACCAATAGCTTAAAACAAGCAAATAGCTTTTCCCTCATGGAAAGAACATTTCAATTAAGATTCTATATCCTCCTCCCTTGCATACAAATTTTAAAATGTGTCCATGTATAAGTAGCCCTCAGATTGCCCTTGTACAACTTCTAGGCATGCACAGCTCATAGTGAAAGGATCAATGATGCATTCTTATGCCTTATAAACTCTATGTACTTGCGTGGAGATTTCACCCCCATAGTTTTTAGATATCCTTTGTCAGAATGAAAATTATCACATATTTTTGAGATGTAAGAACAATTCTGCCAAAATATTGCATGGTGGGTGTGTGATGACAGGTGGCATCACTTTGCTGACCATGGATATTCTTAGAAAAATTAAGCAGGGTAAGAATTAAAACTAGGGCAGTGGATTTAGTAAGGCAACTCAGAAAACATCTTTTGAGAGAGAGCAGTGCAAAACTACTTCTGTACCATTGTCATGGACATGTATGTACCAGGATATGAGCTCAGTTCAAAGATCTTATGTTTATATTTAATTTCCTTTTTCTTATTTCTCCACTGTTTATTCTCAACAAGAAACCTATGCAGAAACCTTAGCAAGTAAGGCTAGTCTGATGTCAACTACTGAGCGTCTATAGCTGATGATGGATTTAGTAGTTCTCCCCAATTCTAATCCAGTTTTTTAACCATTTTAACCAGGCAAAAATCCCAGTGTTAACAGTTTAAATGCTATTGAAATGATGCCACTGTGGTGAATTATTTCTGATCTCTATGTCACATGGTTTTTTCCCACTGTCTATTGAACAGCTTCTAATAAAACATGTCATCCTCAGATAGTCTCATTGGTGAACAGTAGAAAGAAAGAAAGAAACCAATTATTTACATAATTATTTACAATTGTAAATAATTGTAAAATTATTTACAATTTCCTAGTTCTTCTACTCAGTTCTGCATTGTGTATTCTTGACCCCTTTTCCATTTAGCTTACACTATTACTATACTATGATAGTATAGTAGGCACATGATATTTGTTTATACATTGCACATATGTTGTCTAAGTATGGCAGATTTTATTTTAAATTGACAGCCACTGAGTTGCTAAGTTATGGTAAATGTTGTAAAAACAGGACAATTTTATTTGATTAACTTGATCAAGAGAAATTAAAAAAAAAACAATATATACACCATTCCAAAGAAAAAAAAGTTAGCTTTTAGTGCTACTGTGTATCCCACAGGTTCTTCTTCCACTTTGACCCAAACTGACTTCACTGGTGAGTTAAAGGAACATATTGCGGCTACCGGTGCTGATAATACCTTTGCTAGCACATCTGCTGATGTTACTGTATCCAGTCTTACTACTATCACCAGCCATAGAGTTTCCGAAGAGCAGCGAGGGCAAGCCGTGAATCTCAGAAACTCAGATCTGGAGCTCACCACTTTCAAGGACTCGCTCTCCCTTCAATCAGCAAATACGCAAATTACCAGAAGACGGCCAAGAAATGCTGAGCAGATAGAAAGAACTAAATCGCTTGCAGTTGTTACACATAGAGGTATTGGATGTTATTTTACTTGTGTCCATTTAGTCCTCAGCAATAAGGGTGCCAACTATATATTTATATATATATATATGTATGGTATTCAGCTTTGTTTGGGTATTTTCCCATGTCGTTATAGTTGTGCTTTTAAAGTTGTAGCAACGTTTCGGCAGAATCTCATCTGCCATCAATCAGCTTCTGTATAGTGTTTGTCTGGATGAGATTCCTGCCGAAACGTTGCTACAACTTTAAAAGCACAACTATAATGACGTGGGAAATACCCAACAAAGCTGAATACCATACATATAAATACCCATGAAAAAACTGAAGAATTATATATATATATATATATATATATGTATTATATATATATATCTTATTCCACAATGAGAGGGCAGGAGTTGGAAAGAGTTGGAAAGTAAAGGGGTGGAGACAAGATCAGCGTTATAATTTGTATAGGATATGCAAGGCTTAGAAATGACTGATTCACCATGTTTAGCCCAAGGATTCAGAAAATGGCACATACTTGTGTCCTGCAAATTAAGGTTAACAGCATTTAGCAATAGCATTTAGACTTATATTCTGCCCCATAAGTGCTTTACAGGTAGTCCTCACCTTATGACCACAATTGAGCCCCAAATTTCAGTTGTTAAGGGAGACATTTGTTAAGTGAATTTTGCCTCATTTTACAACTTTTCTTGACATAGTTGTTAAGTGAATCATTGCAACTGATAAGTTAGTAACCTGGTTGATACGTGAATCTGGCTTCTCCATTGACTTTGCTTTGGCAGGAGGTTGCAAAAAGTGATTGCATGTCCCTAGAAAACTGCAATGGTCATAAGTATGAACCAGTTCCAAGCATCTATCATAGTCAAGGGGATGCTGCAAAGGTCATAACTATGAAAAAATGGTCATATTTTTCAGTACCATTGTAACTTTGAATGGTGACTAAAGGAACTGTTCTAAGTCAAGGACTATCTGGCACTATCCAGCACTTTCTGAGCAGTTTACTATGTAAATATTATTTTCATATTGTCTCCAACAATTTTGGTCCTCATTTTAGTGAACTTGGAAGGATGGAAGGCTGAGTCAACCAAATGCAGATTAATATACATCTTGGTCATGAATAGGAAATATAGACCTATAAATTCTATGGCATCTCTCATAGTGTGAGGGCAACTGAAATATTTCTATCTGTATGGCATCTATTACCTGTTTTCATTCTTTTTTCTTTCCCAACCATGAGAATCAATTCACTTTCTGCATGGCTTCTTTCCAAGTGATTCTCACCAACCCCCATTTCCATTAAATAATGGCCTCTTCCAACATGACACAGTGCATTTATTTAAAGAATCATCTGAATAATAATAACAATAATTCAAAAATAACAAAATGTCCTGTGGAAGTTTACAACTATAGTGGTTAATCATTGCATACTGAAATAAGCAAAGGAGAGGTAATCAATGAGAAGTTTCAAAATGAAAAACTTATTCAAAACAGTAATGTTATTTATTCTAATTATATATTTTTGTATCATGCAATCCAAATTTAGCATTTGAAATAGCTTTGGTAAAATACTGAAATCTGAACCGAAAAAAGTAGTTCAATGTGATCTAAGAATATACAAAAACATGTGTGCACATTACACCACATATGAGTCCATACACGTGTGCTTCTGTATATTTGTACAATATTGTAACAAATTATTTAAAGCTGTAAGTTGCCCTAATTGAAAACAGGAACTAATTAAATGTTATTTAGTTTGTAGCTAAGTATATTAATGTAAAATATATTTGTTTCAACTTATTACTTATTCATTACAGAAATTTTAATAGTTGCTTTTAATGGAAAATCAAACTACAGTCACTATTAAAATAAATAGGGTGGCATTTAAAAAAATGAACAGCTTACAATCACTAGAAAAATAAAATTGGATACAATTAAAATGTAATCGAAAATGCAGGCCTCTTTGCCAGACAGATTTAATGTCACTTCTGGAATTTTGTTATAATTTTATCAAATAATAAAATGTATTAATTCCTTCCCCTGCATACAAATTTGTTTATGTACCATAGGTTAGCTCAAGATATCAAGAGAACAAGGAAAATAGTCTGCTATTTTATTATTGATCTGACCTTACTGCTAATGGATTGGCTGATTTGCTTCTACATGACATATATTTATAAGTTTTTATATACCTTTACTATCAGAAATTATTATATGGCTTCAATATTAGATGCTAATAGAAAGGGGAAATTGTATTTTTAAAGATAGGCTACCTTAGTAAACTATGCAATTATGTCTGTGAAGCATTTTAAAATGGTTCCAAAACTTCTCTAGTTCTGGTATTATTGCAGAAGAAATAACCGGGGTAAATTTTTCATTTATCTGAAGGCCTATATTGTTGCTTTTTAAAATTGTGCTTCTGCTTATCTTGGTTTTGCTATTTCTATTCTTTGTCTTAAGTTCTCTTGAGCACCTTTCCTCACAAACCCATTTCTTTCTTGTTGGATCATAACATAGCCCCACAACCTATGGCTAAATCATGAACAATCCTTTCTTGACTACATTAGATTATTGACAAAAACATGAACACCTTGTAACTTCTAACCTCACCAGTATGTAAATAATATGAACATAATCACAACTGTGATCTAAGTGGCATGTTATTTAAATATGGGGGAACATAATGTCAAGATAATAGGGCTAATTAGCCATCATTGTGTGTGTGAGTATAGCAGTGACAAGTGATTCCCCCCCCAGATGCAATAAAACTGATATTTTTCCACTTTTTTTGCACTTTAAAAAAAAGAGCTAGCATATTAAGGAAAACAAAATGGGTTGGGGGGTTGTGTCCATGCAGTCTATGGGTTGTTCAGCTCTGTTTCACATATAAGGATAGAATACCATCTTAGATGTAGGCGCTAACTAAAAAGACCAAAGTGATTATTTGAATGGAGTTGCATGTCGGAGCCTTGACAGTAGGAGTGATCTTGGGGAGTGAGGGGAAGAGATGCTGTCTAAGAAACAATTGGAGAAGCTTCCAATCAAACAATTAATCAGAATAGAGTTTGAAGGGACCTTCAGAATCTTCTAGTCAACCCCCTGCTGAAGCCGTTAGACAAATGGTTGTCCAGTCTCTTCTTAAACCCCCCCAGTGATGAAACCTCTACAACTTCTGAAGGAAAGCTGTTCCACTGGTTCATTGTTCTCACTGTTAGGAGAAACTTCCTAATTCCAGGTTGCTGGTTGTTTCCTGTCCTGCTTAATGGTCAGAGAAAGAAACAGAAAGGACCTGTCCTAATAGATCAAGCAGTTAAAAATTGTGGCAGAAAGTTTTGTACTTTCAGAACTGCATTCTGTTAATGTTGCCTTACAATCAAATAGATTTAACAAATTGTGATGGGCAACAAATTTACCTAGAAGTATAATATGAACTAAAAGAAATATTAAGAGTAGAATATGAATTTGAATTGAGTAGAATATATTCTGGGGTTTATGGAATGCATGACAAACCTGTGACCTTGGGTTGGATCATCCTTTGAGACCAAGTCTGATTTGACCAGAATAAATTACATTTTAAGCTGATCATATTATTTTTTATTATTAAATCTATTTGTTGCCCATCTCAAAGTTTGAGGCAACTCTTTTCTCCCCAATGTTGGATGGGCCAATGATCATCTATGGAACATCTTGCCTCCCGATATGAGGTTGGCCCCAACTGTCCTGTCTTTTGATAAGCACCTAAATATGTGGCTGTGCCAGTCAGCTTGGAGTTCAGTGGAGGATCAGTGTAATGGAGGTGGTTGATTGAATAATAACAGGTCCTACCTCCCCCGCCACTCCACCCTCCCCATTCCCATGTGACTTTGTTTTAAGCTTTGATTTTAACATTTTTGTTTTAATTAAGATTTAGCTGTAGGCTGCTCAGAGGTACCTCATTGTAAGATGGCCAGCCAATACATTTTATTTGTTTGTTTGTCTATTATAAATAGATAAATAAAAATGAAAAAAAAAGTATGTATCTTAAAAAATGTAATGGCAAATGAATTTCAATAATAATTTAATATTTACTTACTTAATAAGGTAAATAGAAAAGATCACGAAAAAATCATGAAGGGGAAAAAGTAGAAGTAGGGACAAATTATGTTTTCCTGCTGTCTTCCCCATTGATTTTGCTTGTGGAAAGCTGGTAGGCAGGGTCAAAAATCACAACCACACAACTGCAGGGACTAGTGCAATTTTGCAAATAAACCTGGCCTGAACATGATAATTTCAATTTCACAAATGCAATGGATTTTTTTTTTAACACGTTCTTTAAGTTAGCGGATTTTAAGGTCGTTGGTTCCAAAATAGTTTCAGTGTAAGGCATGCTTTGGGTTAACTTGTGGGTACAGACAATGTCTAAACACAATGAGTTTAATAATGTATAGATATTCAATAAATTGACTTTCAATAGGTTGTTAAATTTCAGCATTTTGCCAAGATTCTTTGAAAAACAAAAAGTGCTTAAATAAAATTTGGGAAATGCCCTAAGTTGTGAGTATCTCCCAACAGGAATAAATGCATTGATTTCCTTTGACTGAAATTATGAAATTTTCTGACCAATTTTGGTGAAGAAAGGCTGCAAATAGGTATTTGGGTACATGTTTGGATATGTTTAAAAAGGAAGTATATATACAGATAATAAACATTATTAATAGTGCATTAGTATTCACTTAAAATGAAAATGGTTCAAATTGTACACATTTGGTGTGTCATTAACATTAATGTATGCTAATATTCCATAAATTTGTGACTTTATAAATATTCTCATAACTATCCATATTCGGAAAGGGGTGTTAAATGATGATCTTACAATGCAAAAATCACTTCTGTATTTCCATCCAATCTGAGGATGAGAATCAAAGCCATGTACATTGTGACAACGTGACTCGTATTCTGTCTGTTTTGTTGTTCCTGCTTTTGTGCTTTGGACCAGATGCCTATGAAAATACACTTTTCAGTAATGAATTTATTAATAACATGGACATTTTACCAGATATGTGCCACATTGATCTCTAAATTTAAATGCACATCTAACCTCATGCTGTTTATTAATTCCTGCCTATTAAAAGATAGACCAATTAAATATAGCTATGACTCATCATGTAGGAAGTAATAGAAATAGCTTTAAAGTAAATATTCAGAAACTATTATGTAACCAAAAGGACAAAAGCATTCTTAAGTCTTGGAAAGTAGTTAGTATTAGTAAGACTGGTTCTTCCTGACTTATTGGGGTATAATAGGGAGAATTTCAAGGTTTTGTTCATGCAGCATACTTCAATAAAGTATAATCTGAGTCTTCCTGCAGAGTTGGTTCTTAATCTGCTTTATCTTTTAGGGCTAAGTCATCAAATACTTTTCAAGATAAATTGAGTTTAAACCTTATATGTTAGAAAAATACTCAAGATACCAATAAGCACTTTGAAAAATGGATAAATTAAAGACACAATAAAACACCAGCAAATAAAGCTGTCCAAACTTAAAATGCCCACATTCACTAAAAGGAATAAATTAAATACACTGAAAATGGAAACTACTTTTCACTGGCATGTAAATTGGGTTTCAAATAGGGTTAAAATTGTAATAAACATATTTTAAGGCTTTATGGTTCTTTTAAAGCCTTGAAATTCTACATTTACTTTGTGATTTTATTGTTGGAAATTACATGAATACCACAAAGAAGTAGACTAGACCATAAATTTGAGTGAGGAAACTAACAAATATAATGATCATAGAAGTAGATGACAAAAATTTATGGGGAGGGCACTCCAGACTTTCAGTGCACCAATGAGAAAGGTACAATTCCTTGCTAATGAAAAGGGATTCTTGCAGAATACCTCTCAATTATCTGTGTGGTGAAATTTGTGTAGCAACAGTGATATATGTACATTATTATATGGTTAGTCAGACAGTCATCCTGAAATTTAGGCTGGATTTGACATTTTTATCTACCTATCTGATCCTTCCCAAGGAATTAGGATAGGCAGATGCTCTTTTGTAATATTAAAGGTATTGTCATGGGATGTAGGCTTCTCCAAATAAAGCTGCCTTTTGCAATTGATTGAATGTGAATTTGTCAATGCCAATGGTGTTTAAGTGGAATTGCTCACAAGGTGCCTATTATTATTGGTAGTATCTTTGCTTTGTTTTGCCACAGTTGTTTTATTTTTATTTGCAAGTCTGTATTCTGTGCTTTTCTCCAGTATTTTCTCTTCTATTCTGTTATCTTCTGGTACTGCTATATCCATACTCCAGACTTCTTTTCCTTCCTATTTTATTGACAATTGTTAAATCTTGAGTCTCATTGGGTCTGCTGGGATTCTAAAATCCAAGAACACTTCAGCATCTTCATTTTCTATTATTTTGTCTATTTGGCAGTCCAACCAGGTTTTGCTTGCAGGCAAATGATATTACTTGCAAATCTTCCAATGTACTATTCTACTTTTTCATGATATTGTTTGTAATTGATCTGTTTGATCTTCTTACAGCAACTAACTAGGTGGTCCACTGTTTCTTCACCTTCTTTCAGAGATAACATTTGCTGTTTATAGCTGTCTTTTTTTAATTCTTGCTTTGTGTATTCTTAAGGCTTGGTCTTTTCCAGTCATCATCATCATCATCAATAGTAGTAGTAGTAGTAGTAGTAGTAGTAGTAGTAGTAGTAGTAGTAGTAAAATTGCTCTGAAATTTCAGAATTCAGACAGTCAGGCACCTGCCACACAACACCCCCATACTTAACAGTTGTTGATAAGAAAGACAAAAAAGTCTGGATAGTGGATGTGGCAGTGCCTGGACACAGCAGAATAGAAAAAAAAAAAGACTCGGAGAAGATAACAAAATACAAAGACCTACGAATAGAAATAGAAACAACTGTGGCAAAGGCAAGCAAGGGTAGTACCAATATTAATAGGTGCCTTGGGTGCAATTCCAAAACAACTGGAGCACCACTTGAACACCATAGGCATTGACAAATCTGCCATCAGTCATTTGCAGAAGGTGGCTTTACTTGAAGCAGCTTCCATACTGCAATGATAACTGTAACACAATCAATCATCCAGATTTGCCTATCCCAGGTCCTTGATAAGGACTCAATAGGTAGACAATAATGTCAAATACAGTCTGAACCTCTGGCTGATTGTGTGATTAACAACAACGATAAATATAATACATCAAGAAATTTCAGCTTCCTGCAATAATACCAGAAATGCAAAAAAACTGCACTACTCATCATACATTTTAAAATAATCCTTGGTTAGTACCTAGGATGCTGACAGCAACCTGTATCAACCATCAGCACCAGCCAATGATATTTGTGATATGTTTTTAAATGTTCAGTTGACTGAGTTTCATGTTTAATGAATAAAAGAGATACTAATGAAATTGACAATTCAATTCACAGTCTGGGATTGGTAAAAACTTAACAGTTCAATTCCTAACCAGAGACCTAAGAGCTGTTAAGTAAAGTCTGAGTACATCGGCAGTTCTGAGTAAAGTGGGTTTTTTTTTTTTCAAAGTCAGAATATTCAAGTCTGATAAGTTCAAAATTGCCATGTGTTTAGGCAACCTTTTGGGTATTGCTCCAAGGACTCCTGTTACTTTTAACAACAACCATTGATTTTTTCCTCCATTATCATTCAACTTCAATTTGCAGGTTGCAGTATTTCATTATTTTTTTCTAGTTGTTTCTTTTCAATTTGTGCATCACCTGGTATTGCAATATCAGTGAACTAGACTTTTTTTTTATTTTCTGTCATATTGATATCAGGTTGTTGTAGTCTGTCTATCTGTTGCTATTATTATTATTAGTCTGGTTTTATGGTACAACTTTTCATTATTGCTTTTTAATTACTTTATTTTTGTATTTATTTATAGTGAAGGATCAAATGTATCAAGAGTTATGTGCATGCGCCAGTCCCCTTATTTCTAGACTCAAATATGTGCAAATAATGTTATATTTATTAGCCATCTCTTATTTTCTCAATTATTTTTCACACTCAAACGAATCAGATCACTTTCTTCCCAATTCTGCTTGGTTGTGCCTGTTCCTCCTGCAAAATAATAATGAATTTTTTTCCAAGGTTTCTTAAGAGCTTAAGGCCCTGTCACACTGCCCAACGGATGCAAAACGGACACAATGGACGAGCAAAATGTTCCATCCATTCTTATCCGCTCTCAAAAGGGGCAAAAATTTGCATAACTGGAGCGGATAACATGGAAAGGAACGGACGTGGGGAGGACGCAGAGCGGATGGAAAGTGGATACGGAACGGAAGCCCAGCAGATGGAAGCAGATGAGAGCGGATGGCACATCTGCTAGGCTTCCGGGGGGCCTCAGCAAAACGGACACGGAATGGATGAAGCGGATGCACAGCGCATAAAGCGGATGCAGAGCGGAAGCCTAGTGGATGCACAGCGGAAGCCTAGCGGATGCCTAGCATTAATTGCGCATGCAGGGAGGATGCATGATGCATTGTGTAAGCCCCGCAGATATAAGGGAAGCAGCTCGGAAGCAGGTCACCATTCAGAGGAAAGACCTGCTGCGGAGGGATTGACAGCCTTGCCTGCCTGCCTTGCATGCCTGCCTGCAAGCCTGTGTTGCCAGCCTTGCTGCAAGCTTGCTGGCCACCTTCCTGCCAGCCTTGGTGCCTGCCTGCCTGTCAGCCTGCTTGCCAGCCTCCCTGCCAGCCTTGCTGTCTGCCTGCCTGCCATCCTTGCGCAGCCCAGTTGCTGCCAGCCTTGGTGCCTGCCTTCCTGCCAGCCATTGGTTCATGCCTGCCTTGCCACACCTTGGTGCCTGCATGCCTGCCAGCTCCCTGCCAACCTTTCCTGCCAGCCTTGGTTCCTGCCATCCTCCCTGCCAGCCATCACCCCACAACCATGGGGAAGAACAGAAAGCCTCAGCCATCTGCTGCCAGCCCTTACAAGAGGATAGGGCTACCATCCTGCTCCCTGGCCCTCACTCTGGTTCTGCTTGGGGCTCTGCAGCACGGGCTCACTCTTCTGGGGCTGGCGCTTTCTGCTGCTTCTGCTTCTGGAGGAGTTGATGAATGCGGGGGATCAGTCAAGCATCCAGCACCAGCCACCTCCACAGCACCTGGACCCTTCACCCTGAGACTGAGTGACCAAGAGGAGTGCCAGAGACTCATTTTGTTTTATAGCTTGTTGTTAATAAAGTCTATTTTTGATTCACACACTTGCTTCATTTCTTTTTTTTAATAAAGTCTTGGTGGAACTTTTAGAAATGGTTTAAGCCTTTGCAAGCTTGTGGGATGGGTTAAGATAGCAGTGGGATGGGCAGGGATACCTTTGGGATGGTAATAGGCTGTGGGATGGGTTAGGATACCTGTGGGATGGGTAATAGCTGTGGGATAAATAAAACCTCTAGTGCAAGCATAGTGGGACTGTATGGTCCACCCTCCCAGGTACCACACCTATGGCCCTTTATTATCAATAACATTGGAATCAATCATCCACACATGTCAACATAAACACAACTCTTTATTAAATGCCCTGTTCACTGTAGGCCACACCCAACATACATGGCCCCAATCTCATCAGTGTGATGAGACAGGCTGAAGGAAGCATCCATTAAGCATCTATCATCCTGTCTGCCACTCCACTGCTCAGCTGGGGAAGTTGCACCAATATTTCAGAGGTTTGCACTGCTTCTTCCCTTCACGTGGGGCTCTGTTGGGGCCTTGCACATCCTCAGGTTCTATTAGGTTTCACCTTGCCTCCATTCCCCAGGCTCCATGTTCCCATTGCCTTGTTGGAGGTCCATGAGCCTGTTCTGCAACACTGGGTAGCGGTGCGCATGAGATTGTGCAGGATGCAGCAAGCTTCCATGATCTCCTCACGTCTCTGGGCGATGCTGCATGGTGGTGAGAAGACCTGGAACCTGTGGCAGGATGCCAAAGGCGTTCTCCACCACCCGCCTTGCTTTGGACAGCCTGTAGTTGAAGATCCTCTTCTTCACGGGTGAGGAGTCTGGAAGTGTAGGGCTTATGAGGTAGGTTCTGAGAGAGAAGGCATCATCCCCCACGATGAAGTAGGGCACATCTTGTGTGTCTTGGGCAAGGGTGTGGATCTGGGAAGCCCTGATGAGGTTGCGTTCCAGCCCCTCCTTGAGGTGACTGGTGTTGTATACCGGGCATCTGGAAGATGACCCGTTGCTGAAGCATTTGATGTACATGAACTTGTAGTCAGCATCGACCATGTCGAAGAAGCCCTTGTAGTTGTGATAAGAGGACCCTGAGTTGGCTGGAGCTTTGCAGGCCCGTGCCTGCCATCGATGCTCCAACGGTGTGTGGAATTCACCTCTGATACCACTGTCTCTGCAATTTCTTCCATCCTTCTTCAGTGGAAGGGGCACTGGAGGAGCTCTCCATGTATTTCTCGATGATGGCCTGCACCACTTCTCTGACCACAATGCTGATGGTGTTGTGTGGCACCCTCCAGCCGTACTGCATGCTCCTGTAGGTTGGTCCCTGAGGCAGGTGGTGCAGAGTCAGTGCCACCTTGAGCCCAGGGTCAGGCTGGCCAGAAAGTTGGTATTTGCCTTGGTCAACCTGGGTGTCAGCCGCTGTACAACTTCATCAAACAAATGGCCTGGAGGCATCCTCATGAAGTTCTGGAAGGCCCGAGTGTCTTCGTTCCTGAGCTCACCATCAGTTGTTGTACAGTCCATCCTCTGCTCTACTGCGCAACCATCTTCATACCCAGACGCTTCTTGGCCTCCTCTTTTTCTTCCCGTAGTTCACAGAGGCTGTAAGATGGCTTCGCACTGTTGCAGAAGGATGGTGGCTGCCAAAAACACCTTGTTCGATCCACGGTGTGGACATGACTGGATGCTTGTGGAAGAGGAAGAGGAAGATGAAGGCTTCGAGAGGTCTGCACCACAGGGCTGCTGTTCTGAAAGTGAGATCCAGATGAGTTGCTCCCCTTTTTATAGGCAGTATAGGGTTTCCCCTAGGTGTCCTTTGCATTCCTCTAGGCATCCTCTTGACATCCTTATATATTCGAGATAGGTCCCCTCTGCAAACGTTTTTTCCATTACATGCTTGTTTCTGTGCTGCATTCCGCTAGGCATCCATTCTGCATCCGTTCCGCTTCCTCCCTGCGTCCATTTAATCGCTGGATGCGGATGGAGTTGGGCGAATGCGCAGCGGAATGCCTAGCGGATATAGCAGATGCATAACAGATGCAGAACAGATGCCTAGCGGATGCGTAGCAGATGCAGAAATGGACAAATTGGATACATTTTCTGCGCAAAAGTTTTGAGCAGCTCAAAACTTCGGAGCGAGGGAAACGGTCCATGAAACGGATGCTGGGACGGATAGAGAGGAAGCAAAACGGAGGCAGTGAGTACAGAACGGATACATCGCATTAACCAATGGATGGCAAGGTTTTTTGTCCGTTTTACATCCTCTTTGCATCCGTTGGTGCAGTGTGACGGGCTTTAAGTATAACCCTCATATATCCATAAAAACTTTTAGCATAACTGCTCAATTCTGCATTCATATGTTCCTGATATTGGAAAAGTGCCCAAGAACAGTTCCATATTATATTTACTGCTCAGACACATTAGACAAAATAAAATGACATTTTTAAAGAAAAAAAATAAAAGTTTCTGTTTGCATTGTTATGGGTTGGGTAGATCTATAACTATATTGATATTTCGGAATATTCTTTCAAATTGTGTAAGTTAGAGGTATGTATTCATTTTAATTTGACCAACTGTTGCTTGCATTGAATTCAAAAAGTTTAATTATCACTCACTCTCCAAAGTAGAGAGGTATATATATATATAGAGAAATATATCTTTCTATATTGGGTTGCCTATATTTTGCTTATAAATTGAAAAACTTATCCAGTTCCTTTCCTTTCATTCCCAATTCCAGTTTTTTTTCCAGTCCTTTTGATATCTGCTTATCTAACAATTAAGCCTTCTCACAACTGTCAATGACAACTTAGAAAGTTTGAGATAAATCTAATTCCTATTTGGACAAAGCCTTTTCTTAAACTTTGGAGATATTTCCATGATCCATCAGTGCCTGAGATAGAGAAGGAGAGTAAAATCTATTTTCCTTCTTTGTAGATACTTTTCACCACTATCCCTGTCAGATACATCCCTGACAAATTATTAAGTTACTTTAAAAAAAAATAGTTATAGGTTGAATAATTATTGTTCTCAGTGCAAGAATTATGCTTAAATCACAATACTCAAAGTTTGGATTAATTAAGATAGTTATGTTTTATTCTGGCATTGCTTAGACTTCAAAAAAAGATCATCAAATTCGTTGATTTAAATAATAAAAGGGACATTGTAGATTGGACTTTCATTGAAATTATTCTTTTCTTACATAGAATATTGTATATAATCTCTGCATGAATAAGGCAGGACAGACTAATCCTAGTGCTGGTACAGTATGTTATGTGCCAATTAACATCTCCTGAGTATCTTTGAAAATGTACATCCTTCTAAAGAAAAGAACAATATCTCCCGTTGTAAAAAAAATAACTAAATAAATCATTATTTCAATGCTGTGGGGAAAAAAAGCCAGTTGTTGCCTACCACCTCAGGAATAGTGATTTTTAAAATGCACTTCTAGTTACTGTGCAGAATTGTAGACAAAGAATGCCAATTAAACATACTGTGTTATTTTATCAGTGAAAAAGTAGCACTTTTTTCCGAACATGGAATATATTATTACAGAAAGAATAACAATAATATGACAAATCAGATTTTTTTAAAAAATAATAATTGTCTGACCTTAAATACTCACATTTGTTATAATTATTTTCTTGTTACCTAATCAAAAATACCATTTCATATTCTTTGTTTCACGTAATAAAGGTTTCCAACATTCTATAAATAAGATATTTATTAGTTCTACCATTATAATTTTTTCATTGATATTTTGTGATGCAGAAGATGAGATAGTCTGGAGTACTTTTTCTCTAATACACTAATACTTTTCCTTTCTTCCCTCTTTTTATAACTTCACTGTCTCCACATAATCTCTCTCTCTCTCTCCCCCTCTCTCTCTCATCTCTCACACAACACAATATAATATATGTATATAAGCAATGAAACTTCTTTTACAAAACTAAAATATAACTTTCCATATGAAAGGAATTATAAGAAGAACCATGGCCAGTCTTTAGTTCAAAATCTTCTATTAGTCCTCTCTCTTTCCTTTTCAGCATTCACATAAAATCATATATTTAAAAGCCCATTTGTAATAAAATTGAAAAACTTCCAGCTTTGCAGCGGCCCTTCCCGGGTGGTGGCAGGCAAATCTGCAGATTGCTTGCGCGGCTTCCTGCTGCCCGGCATCACTGCAAGGGTGCCTCCAATCCAGCCTGGATTTGTGAGGCTATGGTTACCCGTAGAGGTAACGAAAGACAGGGGATCCAAAACAGCGCCGGTTCTGGGGGAATTGTAATCCTCCTTTTAGCCTCGCGTTTAACTTCCCTTTTTCCCAAGGCCGGCAACGGGACGGCGGTGTCAGCAATGGCCTGCCACAAGCAGCCTTTCTCAGCTGTGGATAAGATTGCTGCAGGAGGCAAGTTGAAGAAGTGAAAGTTTTTGGCCTGATACTTGGCGACAATAAGTAGACATCTTTATTCTGGAGGTTCAAACTTTTTAAAGGATACACTGTTTCCTCAACAAAGGATTGTTAAAACGCATGCAGAGAAAAGTTAAAAGAAAGTTTTGTTTCTCTTCTCACTCACTCCTTCCCTATGGAAATAGCAGATGGCGAAACTCCGAAAAACCTGATTGCCATAGAAGGTAATTAGAAATCTGAAAATTAAAGCCCAAGGGGATTATTAAAAATTTCCTGAACATTCGCGAACTTCACATCCCGGACGAAATCAAAAATTTCTTCTCTGTAAAGTGGCGAAAGGGAACGAGGCAAAGATATTATATTAAGAATTTTGTTGTGAGGAGAACTGTCTTGGAACTTTTAAGATCAGAGATAACAGCAATAACCGTACTCTTTATAAAAATTACTTCTGGAAACTGTTGTAATAAATTTCACACCCAGGAAAACGACAGAACAAAAAAAAAATAGAAAACTGCTAAATGAAACAATTTGCTGCTATTTTCGTACGCTATTGTAGCCTTGTGACTTTCTTGCGACTCTTCTGCGCAATCTATTTTTTTGAAAGACTAAAATTCATGTTGGGTGTTTTTTAAAAAAAAATATCTTTGCAATGGCCATTATCTGTTGCAAGAATTGAAAATAGAATATAAAAAGTTAAAAGCAAGAGGCAACAAGATGGCAAGCGCTCTTCACTGGATCGTGTTTTGCACTTCTTAAGGAATGACTATGTTTACCACCTACCAGCGAAGTATTATATAACAACAAGAGAAGCCTGGCGATCGAGAAGAAGAAGCCATCTTTAAAGCGCACAAATAATTTTTTTGAGAAAGAACAAAGGGCAAAGGGAAAGAAAATGGCGCAGCACATTCAAGATCTTAAAAAAACAACCAAGAAAGCGCGAAAAATAAGCAGCGCTGAAAAATCCGATAACATGTCAGGAGCAACATAAAAGAGGAATTACAACAGAGAGGGCGAGACCAAGAGGGTGCCGACACATTGGAGAGATCGGCGCGCGATCAAAAACGAACTCTACGACTGGATAAGAGCAGGAAGGGGAAAAGCGGAAGTCAGAAGTATATAAAAAGGACTTAAAACAAGCATGTTAAAAAACGCCGGCGCATGGACATATTAGCAGACAAAGGATAACAATGTAATTAAAGAGCAAGAGATTCCTGCAAAAGTGCATCAGAGATTGCATTGTAGCTATTTGCTATTTGAAACTAGAGTTTAGAAAATTGGAATCATCTATATCGAGTTAACAATTATATTAAACGGCGAATGATGCTAAAATGTCTAATAGCCAGCTTTAATTCAGCCTATGGATCATATTGTTTCTTGATACTATACTATAAGCTACTATTCTTTTTCTCTTTTTTTATTACTTTAAAATCGTGCTATGCTAGAATGCCACTACAGCAGAATCCAGTATGGAAATTTCATATATTAGATTTAAGCTGTTAAATTCCTAGCGGAAAGATCTAAAAAGTATCATACTTCAACAGTCGCGGGATTACAAGAAAATTTTGCCAAGCTAAAAAGCAAAAAAAATCTAGATTAATTGAAAAAGCAACCCAGAGAAAATAGCATACAATAAAATGACTTTAAAATTGAGAATGAAATAAATAAACAATAGAATTAAGACGAGTGAAGAGGGGAGAAATATATAGAAAATCCGTAGAATTGCATAAATGAGAGTATGAACATTAGTACTTATAACGGTGAGCCATGAAATTTTGCATTGTATGTCTGTATAAAAAGATGCTCAAAAGCCACTTGTCAACACCGAACACCGGATGCAAACAGGATGTAAAACGCGACAAAAAAGCCTTGCCATCCGTTCCGCAAATACGCGAATGTACTCACTGCCCTCCGTTTGCGCTTCCTCTTCTATCCCGTCCAGCCAATTCAGTTTATGCACGACCGTTTCCAATCCGCCCCCCTTCAAAAGCTTTTGGCTGCCTAAATAACTTTTGCCGGAGAGAAAATGTATCCAGTTTGCTCCCGTTCTGCATCCGCTACGCCATCCGCTACGCATTCGCCGTTAACGGCCATCCGCTTTATGCATCCTGCCCTTAATATCCGCTAGGCATCCGGTTGCCGCCCATGCCGCAAGAACTCCACATCCGCGCCGGACGCAGGAGAGAAGCCAGAACGAGACGCCAAGAATTGGATGAAGAACGCGATACCTAGCTGCGATGCCCAGAACGGAAACAAAGCATTTAAAATGGAAAAAACGCTTTCGCCGGAGGGACCATATCTGCAGATAATTAAGGATGTCTGGCTAGGATGCCTAGAGGATGCCAAGAGGATGCCTAGAGGATGCAAAGGGACACCTACGCTGCCTATAAAAAGGGGGAGCAACTCGTATCTGCATCTTTCACTTTTTCAGAAGAGCAGCCCAGCGGGTGCGGACCTCGCAGCTTTTCATCTGACTCTTGACCTCTTCACAGCATTACAGTCATATCCACCTGGATGCAACTAAAAGTTCCTTTTTCGGGCAGCCAGCCATCGTTTTCTGCAACATGAGAAGCCAATCTTGCAGGCTCTTGTTGGAACTCTTACTGCGAGAAGAAAAGGAGCCACCAAAAAGAGTCTGGATCCAAAGATGGTTTCACCAGAAGAGCAGAGGACGGACTGTTACAACAAGCTGATGGTGGAGCTCCAGAGAGCGAAGACACTCAGGCGTTCCAGAACTTTCATGAGGATGCCTCCACCAATGTTTGATGAAGTTGTGCAGAGCGCCTTGACACCCAGGTTTTGACCAAGGCAACAACCAGCTTAACAGCCCAGCCTGGAACCTTTGGGCCTCAAGTGGCACTCACTCTTGCGCCACCTTTGGCCTCAGGGACCTCCTACAGGAGCATGCAGTACGGCTGGAGGGTGGCCATCCACACCATTTCGCATTGTTGGAAGAGAAGGTGGTTGCAGGCCAATCATCAAAAGATACACGGAGGAGAATCCTCCAGTAACCCCACTCCATTGAAGAAGGCTGGAAGAAAAAGTTGCAGAGAGTGGTATCAGAAGTGAACTTACCACAACACCGTTGGATGCCATAGATTGGCAAGCACGTGGCCTGCAAATTTCTCCACAACTTCAGGCTCACTTATTTTCAACTCCAAGGGCTTCTTCAGCATAATTCTCTTTCGCCATGGTCGATGCTGACTACCAGTTCATGTACAATCGATGCTTTCAAGGCAACGGCTCATCTTCAAGATGCCCAAGTTAATACAACGCCAGTCCCTCAAAGGAGGAGCTGGAACGGAACCTCATCAACGGGCTTCCCAGAATCCAGAACCCAATGCGATCTGCCCAATGACACACAAGATGTTGCTCTCTCATCGTGGGATGATGCTTCTCCCTCACAACCTACCTTCATGAGCACTACACTTCCAGACTCCTCACCAACATGAAGAGAGGATCTTTCCAAACTATCAGCTGTCCAGGGCAAGGAGGGTGGTGGAGAACGCCTTTGGCATCCTGGGCCAACAGGTTTCCAGGTACTTCTTGCACCACCATGCAGCCTTCGCCCAGAGACCGTGAGGAAGGATCATGGAAGCTTGCTGCATTCCTGCACAAATCTCATGCGCACAACTGCTACCAGTCTTGCAGAACAGGCTCGTGGACCTCCAACAACGGCAATGGCACATGGAGCCTGGGAAGGAGGCAAGGGCAGATAACCTGATCGACACTGAGGATGTGCAAGGCCCAACCAGAGCCTCACATGAAGGAAAGAAGCAGCACAACCTCCTAAAGAAACTGGTGCAACTCCCAGCTGGAGCAGTGGAGTGGCAAGACAGGATGATAGATTCTTTTTAATTGGATGCTTCTTCTAGCCTGTTCTCATCACACGAAATAGGATCGAGATTCGGGCTATGGTATGTTGGGTGGGCTAACAATGAAAGGGCGTTTTAAATAAAGAGTTGTGTTGTGTTGACATGTGTGGATGATTATTACTTATTATATGATATAAAGGGCCAAAGTGTGGCTAGCTGCGGAAGGGTGGAACCCATAGAGTCCCCACTACGCTTTGCACTGGAGGTTTATGTATCCCAACAGCTAATATCCATCCAAAGGTATTCCCTGCCCCATCCACTGCAACCAATCCCACAAGCTATGCAAAGGCCTTAAACCATTTCCTAAAAGTTTCACACCAAGACTTTATTAAAAGAAAGAAATGAAGCAAGTGTGTGAATCATAATTCGACTTTATTTACAACAAGGTATAAGACAAAAATGAGTCTCTGGTACTCCTCTTGGTCGCTCAAGGTCCTGGGGGTGAAGGGTGCAGGTGCTGTGGAGGTGGCTGGTGCTGGAGTGCTTGTCAAAATCAGCTCCTCGCAAAGAAGCAGACAGCCAGCAGAAGCGGCCAGCCCCCAGAAGAGCGAGCCCGGTGCTGCAGAAGCCCAGGAGAAACCAGAGTGAGGGCCAGGGGGCAGGATGGGTAGCCCTGTCCCTCTTGTAAGGGCTTGGCAGCAGATGGCTGAGGCTTGCTGTGCTTGCCGCATCGGTTGTGGGGTTTGCTGGCTGGCAAAGGGAAAGGGCTGGCAGGAACCAAAGACTGGTAGGAAGCTGGCAGGGAGGCTGGCACGCAAGGCTGGCAAGGCAAGTCCAGAGCACCAAGGCTGGCAGGCAGGCAGAACAGCAACGGCTGGCCAGGAAGGCTGGCAGGCAGACTGGCTGGCTGGCAGCAAGGCTTGCAGCAGGCTGGCAGCAAAGGCTGGGCAGCGAGGCTGGTAGTCAAGCCTGGCGCAAGGCGGAGGCAGACATCAAGGCAGTCAATGTGTCTGAAGCAGGTCTTTTCCTCTGATGGTGACTTTTTGCTTCCGAGCCTGCTTCCGTTATAATCCACCGGCTGAATGCATGCAATCTCCCCGCATGCGCAATTAACGGCCAGGTCACTCCGCTAGTTCGCTGTGCATACCGCTAGTCTTCCGCTGTCCTCTGCTTCATCCGCTGTGCATACCGCTGTGGCATCCGCTCGTGCATCCGCTCTGGGCCTCTGCTCTGCCAATCCGCTCTGTTCCGCGCCGCTTCACTGAGCTCCCCGGAATCCCTAGTGGTTGCGGCATCTGCTCTCATCCGCTTCATCCGCTGGGCTTCCTGTTCCGCATCGCTTTGCACCGCCCTGCGTCCCTCTCCCGGTCGTGTTTATCCGCTCCGGTTTATGCAAATTTTTGCCCTTTTTAAGAGTGGGATAAACAAGGATGGACATTTTGCTCATACCGTTGTGTCCTTTTTGCATCCGTTGGCCCGTGTGACATGGGCTTAACGCAGGATTAGCTGGTCTTTCCCAAAAAAGTTTTTAATGTTTCATGTTTAGTTTTTTGGTTGTTAAGTTAGCTTATTGAGAATTAAATAAAAATTTGGGAAGAAGGTTAGAAGAGAATAATGAAATTTAAACAAGACAGATGAAAGCATAAGTAACAAAGAATAAAGAAGTATAGAAATTTAGGTAAAGGAGAGTTGGAAAAAGAATAAATAAGATATGCATATGTGATAATCTGGAACTATGTTGTATTCAAATAAGATGTTTTATTGTTTTGTTAAAATTTAATAAGCAGTTTTTAGAAAAGAGATTTTATATTATTAGGTTTTATGTTTTGTTTGTTTGTGTATTATCTTTAAAAACTAATAAAATTTGTTTTTTTTTAAAAAATTTGTAAATAAAAACGATTGGCAAACCATTACAGCAAATATATTCCCCATTTTAATATTTATTTTCTCCCTTCCACCCTGTGTTTGATATTTCACAATTCTTAATAACTTGGTAAATTTCAAGTACAAGGATCATAGTCCACTAGACAACATTATTTTTCTCCTTTGTAAACAGCTATTGCACTACATTAATATTTATAACTGCAAGATAAGACAAAGAAGCTCAATTCTCAATTGCATCTCCAAAAGCAAACCATTATAAATATCCCACGTTGAAAATACTGAATTCAATATACAGTGTATAATATGAGCAAATGTTCTTTCTATTCCTTTGTTTTAGATCAAAGCAAGTTAGCTTCACAGTTTTTACAACCTGTTGCTGCTTTGCAATACACACATGCATGCATACGTACATACATACGTACATACATAAATACATACATACATACAAACATACATACATACATACATACATACATACACAAATTAGGTAAGTAAGTAAGCAAGCAAGTTAGTATATGGGGCATTTAAGATTAGTATTTAAAAAGTATTGCATAAATAATATTATTGTACTTGCTTCTTTCAACTTCTTATAAGACTTGTTGTTTGACTATTTCAATGTTGCATTTCAGAAAAGGATATTTTGCTATCTGCCACCTGCTAACTTCAGTATACTGTTTTTCTAACTGAAACAGGCCATCAGATTTTCCTGGGTTTGTTAATGCTAATCTTAATGTAAGACTTCATATTTCCATTTAACTATAATGATTGATAGATAACATGATCACTTTGAGAATCCCAGATATCATGTTCTAATCTCTAAAGCCCACAATGATAACAAATCAACAGATATAAAGTAGGCATGTGCAGACAAACTTAGATTCAGTGAACAAAGAGATCAATGTCATTGAGATAACATGATTAACATGATAAGAGATCAGTGCCATTGAAGTAACATGCTGAAGTAAAGAGGTGTTTTGTTTCAACTTGATGAAGTAATTCGGACAAAATATTTCAGGTCACACTTGCAGGAAAATGTTTCACTAAGCCTTTCCCAGTGCTGGCTATTAATAGCTGTTCTGTATGGAACTTGGTAGGCTCCAAGTACTCCATTCTGCTTGGCCGAAAAGGCCACTTATGGATTGGTTCGCCAGGAACCAATCCGGGAAGCCGCCAAACAGCAGGAAGAATTAAATAACTGTCATTGGCCACAAGCCGGCAGGCTAGC
>BHFT01036949.1:0-22967 GCA_004320025.1 Laticauda laticaudata
AAACTTCTTGCGCGGATGAAATCTCAGTGGACGGATGCTCCAGGGATAGAGCATATGAAACACGTATGCAGTGAGTAGACAACGGATGCATAGTCTTTTCCAACAGATGGCAAACTTTTTTTAACGTTTTACATCCTCTTTGCATCCATTAGTGCAGTGGGCTTAAGTTTCATACTTTCCTGGTTTCTAGGCTAGTACCTTGACCATGTGGATTCTGAAGGATTCCAGTATTTCCTAAAGTAGTCCAGCTTGAACCTCCTTAAATCAGTGCTGCTGGAGAAGGGTCCTTTTCTTGCTGAAAAAAGTTCCTCTAGTGTTCTGCCATAAACTCAGCATGAAGAAGACTGAGGTGTGCTCAAAATCAGAGATATTATTTATTAAAAAGGGACTGGCCTTGAGATGTGTATTATCTGAACTTTTTTTCAAAAGGATACAAGGCTTCAAAACTTCCCAATATGAATTTAGTATATTGATTGAAATATATTTTACACATATGACATTTGGCATACATTCAGTAGAAAAATAAGGGTGCTGGAATCAATAAAAAGCTGACACTTCAAGATTTTAAACATGAAACCAAATCAAAACCTTGAACAGAAAAGCTAGTTACAAATTATTGGATGGTGTTTTTCTTTTCTCCTGGAATCATATTCTAGATTTATGGATAGGTTTACTGACAGTAGTAAATATAGTTAATTCTCAAAGTTAGGCAGAACTAGTCACACTGCCCCCATAAGTTTCTGGTCACACTGCCCCCATAAGTAAGAATCATTATATTTTATTATTTTAACATTCTTCTCATACTGTTTTTTCCAGAAGTGCTGCAAAAATGACTCCTCATACCATGTCATGTTACTGAATTGCTGTTTAATAAGAACTTTATTCCATTCTAAGTATTTCAGGCAAGAATACTTGATAATTTATTCTTAGACAATCTAAGATCTCGATCTCTCTCTCTCTTTCCCCTCCCTCCCTCCCTCCCTCTCTCCCCCTCTCTCTGTAAAATATAATATTTTATCAGTTTAGGAATATAATTATATATGTGGCCTTTGAAAGTCCCATTTATTATCGGATCACAATGTATACAACCCATTCTTATTTTCTCTTTTTAGCATGTAATATTATTTTGGCTGAACTATCTTCAGCAGCATCCACAAGGAAGGGAATAAAGGAAATAGACAAAATCAGCATTGTAGCATAACAATGCACACCCTTCCCCTTTTGTCTGTGCATGATGACACTGCACTCATATAACAAAAAAGAACAGTCTTCCTCTGGAAGACCACAATATTACTTTAAACATTTTGACAAAAGCAGTAAAGTCCTATGGATGCCCATTATCCATTCATGAACTGCAAAATATTTCTACTTTGTAATCTATTTTCTTACAATGCCTGCACAATACATATTAAATAAGCAGGATGAAAAAGAATACATTCAAGGAGGACCAAAGATAGAGTACATGTATTCTTGAATACAAGTTTGCTTAAAACTGACCATTTCTCTCCAAAACCACATGCATTTTCACAACAAGATCCATATGAGACAAAAAATATTGGCTGCTACATCTTTCAAAGGTTTATTTTTCATTTCCATTTAATACACTACATTTTGAAAGTAATTGTTTTTTTTAATTAACTTCTTTTGATTTTGACAGGAAAAATAAGAAACAGTTTAAATGTCTTCCACTTTTCCGATTGAAAAATACTTAACCCCGAGAGACAATATCTTCTATACGAAGCCTTAGGCAAAAAATATTAAAGTATAGTTTAGTAAACTTAGTTGTACATAGATGGTTTCTTTGTCGCAAAATGTATCATTTTTCTGCTGGTGCTCTCTGATGTTGGTTGGGTGAAATGACTGCACCCAGAAGCAATAAATAGAATCACCCATGCACATTTTTATTACCAAAGTGTAGTGTATCTGAGCTGTCAGCCTTACAATATATTTCCATAATAATGTCTTTATAATGCCATAAACTGGTGCTACAGATACTATTTCTGCTAAAAACCTTAAAGAAGCCTCAACCATACGATACAAATATTAAACATTTCAGTTAAATGAACAATGGTCACTCTTGCTACAAGAAGGGCAATAGGTTTCTCTATCAATAAGGAATGCTAATGTAGCTTCATCAGCAAAGAAGATTTTAGAAAGGTGTTGACCTCTACAACACTGGAAAAGAGCATGTTTGACTTAATACAATAATGAAAAGATTCACACTAGACTGCTGGATTTTGTTTCTTTGCAGCTATATAGTAAAACACATATGTAATTATGATGGACAGAGAAAAAATGGCTGCACGAAAAATGCATTTGAGTCTTGTGCATAGACTTTAAACTCAAAGTACAGATCACTCCCCAACATCATGAAAACAAGTCACAATTTATGCTTGATTCCCCACAACTCAAGAAGTCAAAGAGAAGAACAAATTGAATCAAGTTAACTTCAAGATCAAGAGTATGAAATGAAAAGTGGATTGGGGAGAGATTTTCATACACAAAAACACTACTTGAAGTCCATAGTTCAAATACTGTGAAGTAAAGCATCAACTCATTGTTCAGAGAAGGAAAGCACTACAAAACAGAAAAGGATCTATTATTCCTGAGAAATACAGCAGCATAAATTGATGCCTGAATCTTTATTTCCTTATCTTTGGAATCTTTAATTATGATATTCTATGGGCTATACATGGGTATTGGGAGTGGAAGATAGATATTACGAACTTTCTCTTTTTCTCCATGTAAATGATTGGATCTTCATTCTTCCAGTGCCTTGTATACTGCTCAAAAAAATAAAGGGAACACTTAAATAACATAATGTAACTCCAAGTCAGTCACACTTCTGTGAAATCAAACTGTCCACTTAGGTAGCAACACTGAATGACAATCAATTTCACATGCTGTTTTGTTGCAAATGGAATAGCAAACAGTGGAAAGCATAGGCAGTTAGAAAGACATCCCCAATAAAGGAATGGTTCCGCAAGTGATGAACAGAGATCACTTCTCAGTTCCTATGCTTTATGGCTGATGGTTTGGTCACTTTTGAATGCTGATGGTGCTTTCACTCTAGTGAGATGGAGTCTACAACCCACACAGTGGCTCAGGTAGTGCAACTCATCCAGGATGGCACATCAATACAAGCTGTGGCAAGAAAGTTTGCTATGTCTGTCAGCGTTAGTGTCCAGATCATGGAAGTGTTTACCAGGGACAGACCAATACATCAGGAGACATGGAGGAGGCCATAGGAGGGCAACAATCCAGCATCAGAAAAGCTACCTCTCCTTTTTGCAAGGAGGGACAGGAGGAGCACCACCAGAGCCCTGCACATAACCCCCAGTGGGCCACAAATATGGCTGCTCAAATGGTCAGAAACAGACTCCATGAGGGTGGTATGAGGGGCTGACGTCCATAGGTGGGGGTTGTGCTTACAGCCAATACCATGCAGGATGTTTGGCATTTGCCAGAGGACACCAAGATTGGCAAATTCGCCACTGGTGCCCTGTGCTCTTCACAGATGAAATCAGGTTCACACTGAGCACAATGTGACAGACATGACAGGGTGTGGAGACGCTGTGGAGAATGTTCTGCTGCATGCAACATCCTCCAATATGACTTGTTTGGCAGTGGGTCAGTAATGTGTGGGGTGGCATTTCTTTAGGGGCCTCACACCCTCCATGTGCTTGCCAGAGTTAGTCTGACTGCCATTAGGTACCGAGATATAATCCTCAGCCCTTGTGAGACCATATGCTTGGTGCCGTTGGCCCTGGGTTCCTCCTAATGCAAGACAATGCTCGACCTCATGTGGCGGAGTGTGTCAGCAGTTCCTGCAGACAAAGGCATTGATGCAATGGACTGGCCCGCCTGTTTCCCAGACCTGAATCCAACTGAGCACATCTGGGACAATATTCTCGTTCCATCTCACCAATGCCATGTTGCACCACAGACAGTCCAGGATTGGGGGATGCTTTTGTCCAGGTGTGGAGAAGATCCCTCAGGAGACCATATGCCACATCATCAGGAGCATGCCCAGGTGTTGTAGGGAGGTCATACAGGCACATGGAGGCCACACACACTGCTGAGCCTCATTTTAACTTGTTTTAAAACATTACATCAAAGTTGGATCAGCCTGTAGTGTTTTTTTCCACTTTAATTTTGAGTGTAACTCCAAATCCAGACCTCCATGGGTTGCTAAATTTGATTTTCATTGATAATTTTTGTGTGATTTTGTTGTCAGCACATTCAACTATGTATGAACAAAGTATTTAAATAAGAATATTTCATTCATTCAGATCTAGGGTGTCTTATTTTTGTGTTCCCTTTATTTTTTTGAGCAGTGTATTTTCCATCTTTTGCTCTGAATTAGGAATCATGGTGGCACAGTGGTTAGAATGGTGTATTGCAAACTAAATTCCTGCTCATTTCCAGGAATTTGATTCTCACTTGCTGAAAGTTGACTCAACCTTCCATCCTTATGAGATTGGTAAAATGAGAACTTAGACTTTGGGGGGGGATAATCTTCTGACTCTGTAAACAATTTAGAGAGGGCTGTAAAGTACTTTGAGGCAGTATATAAGACCAAGTGTTGCTACTGTTGTTGCTATTAGTTTATTATCCCAGTCAGAATTGGGCTACTGTGATGACCCGGGCATGGCACAAAGGCAATACAGCCAGATAATCAATAAGAGTCCCTTTATTAGCTTCAACTTTGCCCCCAATATCCTGGTTACCTTCTAGCTGGAGAAAACCTCTCTCAGGAACAGCCTTTGACTTCAGAGAATCAAGTCCAAAATGTGGTCAACAAAAACTATAACTATAAGTCCAATCAAGGCAAAATGATGAGTTTGGCAGGCAAGAGCAAGAATTCTAGATGTGAACACACGGCAAAACTCAACGTGATTGGGAAGATGCCAAAAACACAGATAAGCAAAGTCAACACAAGATAAAGTCATGTTTGCTCCCAGCAGCTGCCACACTCAGCATGCATTTCTTTTAAACTTTCTTCACAGCTCTGCCTAATGAAGGGAATCAGGGCTCTTTCCTCCCTCTTAAGCCACACAACCCATGTTGCTCTCTTCTCCATTCCTCCATGCATGCCCTAGGATGAAGGGGTATGGGCCTGGGTCTTCCTCTGAACTCCCTCTTCCTTGTTCTACTTCTTCCCTGCTCTGTCCAGCCAGACTTCTCCCTTCCCTAGTTTCCTTCACAGCCAACAGAACCACACTTCCACTCCCTGCCAGCTCCCTCCTTATCACAGACAATCATGCTTTAATCATCTTGCAGATGGACTCTGGCAAAACACAAAACATGGATGTCTTAAAATTATCCAGCTGGTATTGAAAGTCATGGAAAAGTCAGGATGTGCTTTTGCACATGTTACATCTCTGCTGTGCCAGTTATACTAATTTCCAGTAAGTTTTGAGTACTATTCAAGGCATTGATTTTTTCCCATTTATGAAGCCTTCATAGCCAAAAGCCTAGCAATTTGAAGACCATATTTCTCCCATTATTTCTGCATGAGCTTAGAATGAATGTATTCCATGTCCCATCCTTCCCATCAATGCCGCCTGATGAAGCTGTTGTGTTATTAATACAAGTTAAAACAACTGGGACATTTTTTGACTACCTCTTGATTGGTTTTGTTCATTTTTTTCCTTTTCATCATATGATTGGGAGGAGGAGAGGGAGTGTTTTCTTACATTTAATGTTTGTCTTTAGCTCTAATATAATAATTATAATATCAGTACAAATGAAGAAACAGAAATTTTTTCCCCTTAACATCAAAATTCTAGTGTCTATTTTATAGGTTCTTTGGTTCATTTTTTGTTTGATGTTTGTTTCTGCTTTGAAATACTATCCTGTAATGTAACTATCAGTTTATTCCACCATTTCCACTCCACTTTCCCATTCACTACTGATAAATGAAATATTTTATTTAGGTTGTATAATATAATTTGATAACACCTCATTGGAGATGTGCCATTTGTATATTAAGAGAAGAAATATTTGTAATCAGGACTTGAAAGACAATCTAACCAATTATTAAGAAAGTCACCATGATTGTAATATACTGTAGTAGATATAATTGTATTGTATGTAGTCAGATTCAACATACTGGAATGAGCATGAAATCTTGCAAAGATTTATATCTAAATAACAGTGTCTATAATCACAACCTAAGTCAGATGCTTAATTAGTTATTTGAAAGTTTGAGGAGTTGTTCAACTTTTATTGCAAAAGTTTTTAGCTAAAATCTTTTGTTGTAGTTGTTATTGTTGTTGTTGTTTTAACACTGTTACCATTTCCTCTATTTCAGATAATTAATTAGCTATATTGTAATGCACAAGTATAAGAAGCAGAAATGAGCAGTGTGGGCAGATGGAATAAATCCCACAAATAAATTTTAAAAATTTCCAAAATAGCCAATGATCCTTTAACAGCCAATAAAATGTTGATTGAATGAGAGTGATGAATACTAAATGTTATGTAAGAGAAGGGGGGGAGGGGGGACCATAATAAGAATTGCTGGAAATATGCAGAAAAATCATATTTAGCAGTTTTATCCACATAGCAAGTCCTTTCCAAAGGATTGGAAGATGTTGTTTTTTAATAATATTCAAAGTATCATTGCAGGATGTAAGCTTTTCCAATTTTAGTGCCTTTTGCAACTGATTAATGATGATTTAACTAATGTTGATGGTGTTCATGGGTGCTCTAGTTGTTTTGGGACTGTATTCAAGATGCCTATTACTATTGGAGCTATTATGCTTTCTTTTGTTATAGTTGTTCTATTATTATTATTATTGTTGTTGTTGTTCGTATTGTTGTTAAATTATGATTGATCACACAGTCAGCCAGTTTTTAGACTTGATTTGGGATTTTTATCCACCTATTGATTCTATCCCAAAGACCTGGGATGAGTAGATGTTGTTGAATGGTGTTTATTACTATTACTATTATGTGTAAGTAATCTACTATTAGATCAACAGTCTTAAAACATAATAATTCAAGTACCAACAAAGGACCTAAATATTATTAAGATAAAGGAAAAGGAAAAGGTTCCCAAGTCTAGTAGGCAGTTCTCATCTCCATTTCTTAGCCAAGAGACCAATGTTGTCTGAAGACAACAGACAACTTTCCATAGTCATCTGGCCAGCATGGTCATCTGGCCAGACCAATGTTGTCTGAAGACAACAGACAACTTTCCATAGTCATCTGGACAGCATGGCTATATGCCAAGGCACATAGAACATTGTTACATTCTTATTGAAGCACATATGAGTAGATAAATAGATGCATGATTTCGAATTGTTAGGTGGGCAATGGGTGCTTGTCCCATCAAAGGCACTTGGATCTTGAACCCAGGCTGCCAGTTTTTCAGTTGACAAGCTCATTGTCTTCAACTGCTGAGCCATTGCATTTATTATTAAGATAGCATCTACGAATATAGGCAGTTTCAATCAGGGGGCTTTTTTGTAAAATTAGAGCGCTCAAATCGGAAAAATTCAATATTTCCAGATTTTGAGGAAGTCCTTTTGGTATTGCTCCAATGACTCCAATCAAGATTGGTGTAACATTTTTTTAAAAATAAATATTCAACTTTGATCTTCAAGTCCTTATATTTCATATTTTCCCCATTGTTTTTCTTCGATGCTAAAATCACTCTCAATAGCAACATCAGTGAACCAGGTTTACCTCTTTTAAATCATTGTTTTATCAGGCATGTTATGAACAAAATACCTGTCTGTTTGCATAAAGTTCATAAGATCTTAACCCACTCATTTTCTAAACCCTATTCAATTCCAGTAGTTTTTACTACATTCGAATTCAAACTTCAGGCAAAGTTTCCAATTAATAATTTTGGCAACTTGGTTGTGACTGCTTGTAGTCAGTTTGTGAAATTTTGCTGCAGCCACTGATCAATTGTTTCATCCTTTTTATTAGAAATATGGCATTTTTATTAGAAATATGGCAGTTGTCAGTTACTGTAAGACTTTTGCCTTCATATAATTAGGTGTCAAAGTATGTTCTTGAGCCACTAAAATAAAGACTTCAGCTTCTTTAACCCTGATCTTAACCAATTCCATGTGGGTTTTTTAATCAGCTATTTTAATCCATCAAGTATTAACCATGCAGCAGCTTGTTCTTCTAATTAACAAATTTGTTTCCAATTATTTATTTTCTGTATTCAGCCTTCATCTTTGTTATTTTCAAGAGCTTTCCTTGATTGACGTCCTAAGCAAGTGTTCTTGGCTCTTCTTAATATGGTCATTAAGGCCATACTTTTCTTCCTGCTTTACCTGTAGAAGTCTTCTATCTCATTCAGCTTTTGGCAAATACAGTAAAACAAAATCACTTTTTGGATTATTATTATTATTATTGTTGTTGTTGTTGTTGTTGTTGTTGTTGTTGTTGTTGTTGTTTCTGCTGCTGCTGCCTAGGAATCCTAAATGCTTGGGAGATCAAGGATCATGATTTGGGTAGTTGGTGGAGAAGAAAAACGGGAAGAATACAAAATGGTTTTCTGAAGGCAAATACCCTGAAATACTGCCTCTTGTTTCCGACTTCCATCTCTTCTATTCATATTTATCATTTGCTTCATGAATTCTGATTCATTTCTCCCTTTTAGTTTATGTTCTCTATTGCATCTCAGGCAGTACTCTAAAATATAATAATAACAATAAAAAAGAAAACATAATTTTGTCATTTGGCCAAAATGTAGCATAAATGTGTACAGCAAATGATCTGAAAGCAAGTAGCTAAGTAATATATTTTTATAATCATTTAAATCATGGAATAAAGAACCATGTTTCCAACATGATTATTAGGTAACATAATACATATAATGTAAATTCCCAGAAATCCATCTTAAGACACTTCCTTTATTGACAAACTCACATGGGAAATAATTATGGAAAATTGAAGGTGGTTAGGTACTTTTGTCAGAAAAGATGCTATAAAAAGGAGGTTTAGTGGTAGAAAATGATGAGGAAACTATGATGGAATTGTGCATTTTGCTTGATGAGTTTCTTGATGAAATCTGGAAGTGATATAGCCATAAAATCACTCAGTCTTGGACTGCAATATTTAAGATATATATAGGATTTGTTCTAGGACAGTTGGGCAAATATGATTTTCCCTTTTTTTGAAGGATATAGAATTGATCTATCTGTAAAATATTTTTATATCAAAATGAAACACTGCACTTCTTTGAGAGATGAAAACAAAGTAATAAATTTAGAAATATTTTGTGAGGATGTGCTAGCTACAGATGGGAGTAAACATTATTTCTGAAGCATTCATAGATGGAAAATGTCAGATTTCTGGATCTTTAATATTTGTGTAGAAGTAGGAATTCCAGCTGCAGAAATCAAATGGATGTTATACTAAAGATGAATATACTTAGTCCACTTTTGTAAATGGTCATTCTGTTTCTGAATAGCTCTATAAAAATGAGATTATGGTAACAATGTAATAGAATAGAATAGAATAATAGAATAACAATACAGGAGAACAATAATAGGGACTGTTGTTACAAGCAGAGAACTGTGATTCATAGATTAAAAATCATTTATTTGATTAAGTTATAAACTTTAAACATTGTAACCATGCCATCAGATGGCTTTTCTCTCTAAGTTCAATTTTCCATATTTAATTTGAATCTATGATTAAGTTATAATATAGCAGTTTATCAAACAATATTATTTAATTTTATCATCAATCTCTTTCATTTGGTTAAAATCTCAGTATACTATCCTGGTGATTGTATATAGTGGCTGATTGTGTACTGATAGATTGGTAGAAGGTTATCTATTCATCACAAATGTGGATACTATTTTAATGCTGTAATTTTCTTTCCCTAGACATTTTAAGATTACTTAAAATTTTATAATTAAATGAGATAGAAAAACAAGTCTATATAATACTTTGTTATTGAGTATGATTATTTTCTTGAACTGTGGTTGGAAAATAATTTGATGATAATTCAAAGTCTTCCCATATATCCTCATGGGTAGAATTTTTAGTCCATGTGAAATTGTGCTAAAGGATCGGTGAAGTATCAACTTTGTGTTTTACAATGCCATAACGGATTTGAAATGTCATAGTAAAGTTCTTGGAAAAATAAGATAAAATTTTGGTCCCCATTAATAAGGGAAATAAACACACATTAAATAAGAAAAGGATTGCCAAGTCTATTGTGCTCCATAATTAAATTCAGTTTTCCAAGTTCCATAACTGCACAGTGAAATTGCCCAAATCCAGTTATGGCACATGGGAAAAATATTTAACTTAATTTTAATATTTTGCATAAAAGGCACAATATACATTCATTTCAAGAAAATATATGTTTTTTCTTTGTGTATGCCTTTGTAGCTACTGTATAGAAACATTATAAATATTTGCCTTTTGTGTAAAAATATATATTCTTTTCAAGTCTTTTGGGTCCATGATGCTGTTGGAAAGAAATTACTTTTAATTTGTACTTCCATGATTAAAAATAATTGTCAATTGAAATGATATTTTTTTTAGATTGCTTTATCTGATATGTTTTTTTGTTTGTTTTCTTAACTAGTGAAAAAGGCCATAGATTTTAAATCTAGAGGATTTAAATTGTTTCCAGGGAAAGACAACAGCAACAAGTTTTCTATCTGTGAGTGTACTTCTTTTTGTTACTTTTTTAGTGCAAGAGTGAAGTTTGTGCTGTCTCTGTTGTTTGTGTGTTGTACTGTTTCACATATATTTAAGCATTTATTTGTATGAAATCTTTATGCTCCGGTCTGCATGATGAATATGCAAAAGTGTAGATATGCTGTGAAGAGTGACTCTGTACAACATTGGCATACCAAAATATGTTTCTTTCACTGTTAATGTTCCAATTTAAATTAAGAATTATAATAAATTTAAATATATATAAGAGCCAGTGGTTAGAATGCAGTATTGCAGGTTAACTCATTGTTCACTGCCTAGAGTTCAATACTGATCAGTTCAAGGTTGACTCAGCCTTCCAACCTTCTGAGGTCAGTAAAATGAGGACCCAGATTGTTGGGGTAAGATGCTGACTCTCTAAACAGCTTAGAGAGGGCTGTAAAAGCACCGTGAAGCGGTATATAAGTTTAAGTGTTATTGCTATTTTCCTCTTCTGCTTTTGTTGGAAGTTACGTTAATATAAGTAACTATGCATTATTTTTATGTCTTCAGAAAAAGAATTGAAAGAAACATATTTTTTCCATTAATATATCGGATGACAACCTTTCAAATTTGAACATCAATTCATACAAGGAAATAACATCTTCATTATGTATAATAAACAGATTTGTTCTGCAGTGGGAGAGAGTTTGCTTTGTATTATTTTTCTCAGAGAAATATTTAGCAATGCATAAAGGATTGAAATCTCAAGCTTTATTAATTATTTTTATGGGCTGGCAGAAAGTAATAGAAAAATGATTTTGAACATGATGTCATATGATATCTTGCCCCCACCCAAGGCTGCCAATGGGTGCCATTGTCTGATTTGAAGAATAAATGATGAAAAATTAGAAAGAATAAAATACACCTTCAAGCCCATGGTGAAGCATGCTCTGCTTATTTTAGACTTTTTTTCTCCAGGTTTTTCAGTCTACCTAAATATTAAACTCTAACTTTTTAAAAATCTAGTCTAATTTTTTTTCCAATATTTTCTTAGTTTCCCTTTGGTTGATGTAATGATTATACAATGACATGAAATGTTGGTATTAGAAGGCTAACAAGCTCAGTTATTCCCTCTCTAAAGAAGATAAGGGAAAAGGATACCTAAAATAAATGGATAGTGTACACTACTTTGCGGTTGGAGAATAAAAACTGAACTGAGAGAATAAGTCTTCTTGAATCTTGGAACCTGAAAGAAATTGATATGTATGATTGTATAGTAATACTGTACCATTTATGTAAAAACTAGAGTTTATGGAGAATGGAAGACATCTGCTACTAGATAAGGGCTTCAGACAAAACTAGGTCACATCAAAATTTTGAATTTTCTCTACATGTGTTATTATCTGGTTGTCCTTCAGATTTCTGCAACCCAGGTTTGGAATACTGATAAAGGAGAATATTTGTAGCTCAGGGTTGAAATGAGGGGTCATTGCTGCTCTCTGAGCTTTGTTATTTTCTTCAAGATGTTTCATTACCCAAACTAGGTGACATCATCAGTGCTAGTTCTATTGTTTAACAGATTATTTCAATCTAGTATGTTTTCCAGGCACTTTATAGTTATTATTTTAGTAGCAGGACTTCATTTTCTGCAAAGGACAGCTGTGGCAATCTCAGGAAAAGACATGGTATTTTATGAGATCACTAATAGATGTTTAATTGTGTGCTCATATCTTTTCTAAAACATTTTTAAGTGCTACAAATCTCTGTTGGGATAAAACTTGGCTCCAGATTTTATTAGATATTAGGTATGACTTAGATTCCTACACTTCTGTAATTGGAGTTGCAGTTGAATTGACCTGCATCAGATTCTGCATAGGGAAGAGGTTGACATCTTCACTCACTATAAGATTTTATTTATGGGGGTGGGGTAGCTGCAGGATAGTCAGTAGTCAAATGACAATTTATAATCTCACACTTGAGGAAGGGTCAAGTGATGTTAAACTTCTATGATACTTTTTCTCCCATTTCCACTCTTCAAAAGGAAAGAAACAGCTAGAAAAATTCTGAATAGCTCCTTTTCAATTATGGAACAGTACCAAATAATTCTGTGACAAATTCTGACCTCAGAATTTTATGATCTTGGGCAATACAAATAAAATAAAAAATATGTCATTAAAAATCAAATAACTCCTTCAGGCATTTAGTAGGTACAGAGGTTAAGCTGGCTTCTTAAACATTGCTTATTCTGATCCACATGTCCCACCATATACTTGGACCTCTCCTGATCTTCCATAAAATGCCTGTATCTATTGGCCTTCATCCTAAAAATATCACATATAGTGCCATCCACATCTGAAGTGTCTTGAATCAATTAAGTTAGTATGGGCATTGTGACATTTAATTTCAATAATATTAAAAAAGAGCTTGTTCAGAGCAATTTACTGTATTATATTCTTCTTCTTGTGCCATATCCATCGTCGGATATTGGAGATCATCTTGGTGATCCTATTTTTATCAACAGCTACACGAAAAAGTGTTGCTGAGTTTTGTCCAAACCAGTCCCTTAGATTTTAAAGCCATGATGTTCTTCTGTCTGGACCTAGTTTGCTTTTAATCTTTCCCTGGAGGGAAATTGTATTATATATTAAACAGATTATATGGCTATCCAACACTGGTGACTCCAAGCAGCTTAAACATTAAAATCCATAACATAAAAACCAATGAAACTCCATCCTACACATAACAGCAGCAACACAATCAAATCAATCACTTGATCAGTTCCATCTCCATTCATGGTCTCCAGTCCACATCTTCAGGGCCTTTGGAAAAAAGGAACATGATGAAGGCCAGTGGAACTTCAGAGAAAACGGTTTTCCATAGAGAAGGGTCCACTACTCCGAAGGCGCCTTTATCATGTTCCCATCAGATGTATATACCTAATATATTGGACCCATAACCTATCTGCCTTCCTGTTATGGTGAGCTGGGTGGATGTAAAAGGGGAGAGCAGCTCTTCAATTTCTTAACATATTCGATTCTTTGATCAACTTAGAGACAACATACAAGTAAAATCTACATGCCTATTTTTGATAAGAGTATCTGAAATGGAGATGAACAATATTTTTAACTTAGCTTCTGCTGAATATACAACATTAAGAAATTAATACCATTTATCCATTATATGAAGTCAGAAAAGTTTTAAAAGAGCAGAAGTCCTGATAAAAGTGTATAATTATTACAGTCATTTTTCAGGGTGGAACTACTTTCAAAGCACTTAGATACTCTCTATATGCATAAAATGTATTGCCTCAAAGAATGAATTTTTTTTAATCTGTGAATCTTAGGGGGTTATTTCCATACATAATGATTGTATTGGAATTCATATCCCATATTTAGATTAATGAGAATTTTCTATCACAAGTTTCAAAAAAATATTTAATGGTTATTTAAAATATTGTACATCAAGCCTATTCAGTTTCACAAAGTGGAATTAATCTTCCACTTGTTTTGATTTACACAAAACCTTCCCACCCCGTAAACTTCAGCATGATAATACATGTAATTCAAAATATTGCACTCCAACTATAAAACAGATACATATTGCATCATTCAAATATCAATATTGATTTAGATTCCTTAAGTGGGGGGCTTAGATTTTCAAGTTCATGCATCAAAAGTGATAATAATTCCAATGAAGGTAGTATTTCTAACCTTTTAAATTATTGTTATTTTTAAAATTATATGTTGGTCATGCCATTGTCTATTGACTCTGGGTGGCTTACAACATCATGAGAAGAGTAATATAAAATATTAAAACATTAAAAAAAGAAGAGCATTATATGTTAACAAAATTTGAGTCAAACAGAAACCAGTTTATCAATGGGATGGAGGTGGGATCTTCTTCTCATCTACTAACCATTTCCTGCATGGGGGACTCCAGTTGGGATCCCAAGCTAATCGGCCAAACTAGATTTTAAGGCTCTTCTGGAAGACAAAGAGGGTGAGAGCAAATTTCACCTTTGAAGAACATGATATTCCAGAAGATTACAGTCACAGCAGAAAAAAGCTTTTCTCCTGGATCCTGACAGCTGAAGTTACTTTGCCAGTGAGTCTACAGCATGTCCTTTCTACTGGATTGAGTGGATGAGCTAACCCCATTTGGTAAAGTGCTTTCTCAGACACACTTAACTTTAGTTTATACTTTCATATATTTTATACTAATTTGATTTTCAAAGAAGATTGTTATCTAGAGGTAGATAAATTTGATACTGATGCACAGGATATATCGATCGTTTAATGTACTGGTGAAGGCATCAGGCTAGAAACCAGGAGATTATGGCTTCTAGTCCAATCTTAGGCACAAATTCAGATGAGTCACCATGGACTAGTCGTTCTCAATGGCAGTTGAGGCCATGGCAAGCCACTTCAGGGATCTTGTCAAAAGAATTGTTCAGACAATTGCTAAGAGTCAACATTGATTCAAGGTTTCATGCATAGACACCAATACCCACAAAAGTTATAGGAGAGAGAGAGAAAAAGAGAGGTAGAATTAGATAACTTGGACAAAAGGGACAGCGAGAAGGAGGGAAGAAGTAAGAGAGAGCAAAAAGATGCAGTTAAGAAAAATAAAGTAGAAAAAATATTGGAAAATGAATTTGTTATGCTGATTATAGAAGATCAGTTCCCTCCTATTTTTTGCATAAGAATGCAATAGGGGATAAATAAATGTGAAACTCAGTTGCTTTTATATTGAAAGAGGTGGATGAATCATTTTTAAGCACGAAGTGAAGGTAATGTACTACTGCTTTTTTTTCTTGGAAAATTAATATGCAATATGTTTGATTAGTTAACCTATTATTTCTTATAATGCTGCTACGAAGGTTCTTTTAATGTGACTAACATTTTCATTTGCTCTCATTGCTACTAATGCTTAACTTTGATGTTGCTACACTACTACTCTTATCACAGTTCCTGACTTCATGCTAAATACTTACTGTATTTAATGGATAAGTGGGTCTTGATTAAAATGTAGCAACCATGCAGACAAGAAACCTGTATTTTCAACCAATTGAACATAGGCGGCCACAATTATTTTGTAATACATAGTGTACAACCTTATTTTTAGAAAAGGATAATATTTTGATGTATGTATGATATTCTGTTTAATGCTTATGAAACAGTCATTTGTTTTTTATTTTTAACTAGATATGTCAAGGGTTCATTAACTTTAAGGTTTAAAAACTATTTTTAACCCTAAGTTTCCATATTAAAAGTTTCTAAATACTTACATGAAGTCTATCTCAAAATTTCAGAGGTATCAAATCAAATTAATATCATTGGCATAAGCCTTCTTCCCACAAACTGTTCAGCAGTCCACTAGTGGTCTATCCTAATTATACATTAACACTAATGTCATATTTTTGTTGATCAAAAACATTAAGGTAAAAGTATAAGGAAGGAGGAAAGATAAAAAGGATCAAAATTAGACAATGGGAAAAAAAACTGGAATTAAAATGCAAATGATATTGACACATGGTATCAATAACACTAGTTTTCACACAAGGACATATTTAAACCTAATTAATTCAATTGAGTATAGCCAAAATAATGGTAATAAGGAACAGCAGATGTATGAGCAGGAAATAAAGTCAGAGAGTCTTATTTCTATGCTTGCATATTTATGCTATTTCAACAATCACCAGGAGAAGCAAGAAAAGAAAGAAAACTTTAAAAATATATTTGATCAATGAATTAAAATCAGGGAATATATCTCTTAAGATTGTGACTATATCCCTAAAGCCTTTAATTAACAAAATTATCAAACAAATGCATATAAAAAAATAAGTGAACAGAAATGTTAATCAGAAAGCAAAAACCTTTCTTTTTGTCTGTGCTCTGATCTTAATATTCACCCTATTCTTTAAAAATAGTTTTGTCTTTCAATCATTATAATATCTACATAATATATTTTTATCATTGTTGTTATTATTATCCCTCTTCCATTAGGAGCAATCTATTTTCAGAGCAAATGTGGGAGCCAAAGAGGAAGTCACTTTACCTTTAATTTTAAATTATTTTACTAGAAAAAGAAACCTAACCCATCACCGAAGTGTGACAGTTTTCTCGATTTTGATCAGCTGAGCATATTATGTTGCACAATCTCATTTTCATAAAGTACAACAAGGAGCAAAATATTTTCCCTAGCACTCTGTGGACAAGGAGAACATCTTAAAAGAAACATTTCTAAAAGGACATCATGCTTCCATTTTTGTTATTTACATTTTAATTTGCTACTAAGCATTCAATAATGGGGTAAATTAGAAGGAAGTAAACAATGAAACAAAGCAGGCATGAAATGGAGCATTCTAATTCTTTCTGGGGTGAACAAAAGAATGTCCAGTAATAATAATATAAAACAGAAAGATTCACAAATAAGAAAGTATTATATCAAAATATCTTTTTTCTTCTACCACAACTGGAGAATAAGAAGTCCTCCAGCATTTATCTAGATGATGACATTATCCACTCATTGATGAGCCATTAAAAACCACGCAATTTTCTTTCTAATAACATTCTAGGGCCTAAAACTTAAATCTAGAAGAATATAAAAGACCAAACTAGTATTTTACATGTTAAAGGAATCATTGGCCTTTACTTTAAGAATGTTTCTGAAATTTCACTGAAGAAAGTTAATTCATAAACTTAACAATACAAGCAAAATATAATGTTTTATATTCTTCACTGTGCCTGAATTAAATGCGGTAAAGATATTGCCAATTCATAGATAAGCCTGTCCAATTTTATATTAGCTATTTGGAAAATTGATACTTAAAAAGTGAGCCAAGCAGTCAATCTATGGAATTGCTGTATATAATACAAAGACTATGAATACATATTATCAAAGGATGAAAAGTATTTCAATAAATGATAAAAATAATTTCTGCAATACTTTCACAATGTGTATAATTCTGTGCTATAGCACAATATATAGTTTGATATATATAAAGCATAATAGAGTTATTAGTATAGAAATGTTGTCGGTAAGACATAGCAATCCATATAAATAACATATAAATGCATATAAATACCAGATAGAAAAAAAAAGTGAATTATTTGAGTTTTTAAAAGTTAGGGGAAATATTCCGGCATTTTGGACTTGTTTTCCAAAATTAAGAAGTTTAATTTCCACTTATTAAATACAACCCAGATTTGAAAATGTTAAATGAATAGAATAGAATAGAACAGAACAGAACAGAATACAATAAAATAGAATGGAATGGAACAAGAGCACACTTGTCCTGTTGTACATTAGATTTTTTGGGGGGTAAGGAGGTGAGTATATTTGTTTGTTTGTGTGTGCAAGATAATAGATAAATTATAGAAAATATGATTTTATTACTACATTGTTACAGTATAGGTATAAGCCATCCAATTCTGTTTTCAAAAAGGTACAGTTACATGGGATTATCTATAGTTCTTGTAGTAATGCAGGGAAGATTCAAAATACTCCTTATTTGTCTTTTGCAATTTCCCTGTTCTCAAAGTTATTTTCAAAAGAAACACCCAGACTCAGACTTACAGCATAGCAATGCTGAAATCCTAAACCATAAAATGCTAAACAGGATAGAAGTTTGTTTAAATTCTTAATAAATGATTACTGAGACTAATTTAATACAAATTGGATAAACTGGACAAAAATAATATTTATTCTCATTTTTGGTCAGACTTGCAAAATGAAAGGTTCTGCAATTTCAAAGATGAGCCAAAATAATAATTCATTATGTTAAAATGTTTATATTATTTATCTTTCTGGATCAAAGGTAATCTCAACCTTAACCAGAATGGTCTCACTCCAAATTGGAAACAAACAAAAAGCTTTATATCATTTCCTTCCATCTTTATGTACCATAATACTAGCTGTTTAGTTAATCATCATTTTCCATTATATTTGAACTTCTAAGCTACCATTACAATCCTTCTCTCTTTGACTCTTTGGCTCAAAGACATTACACCCTAAGAATCTCATCCATAATTCAGACATTGAGGGGGAAATGCACAATTGGGCAATGGAATTTGAGAGTACATATATATAATGCTATTCTTTTCCCAGTATATCATACCTTATTGGATCCCTATTTGTTAGATCTTAATTTGGTCCTAGTAACTTGTCACTTATGTGATCAAAAAGTTACATCATGAGTTTTTTGTTTTCCCAGCAATATTTTATAGATATAGATATAAAAACACAATTTACTCTTGTCATTGACTAAATTATAAATTATAAAATAGATTTGCTCCATATTGATATCTCTGATTTTATTTTAGAATAAGAGAGAAATAGCCATAGTGTTTTGTAAGTGTAAAGTATAAGTTAATTAATCATTAATGCACCATTGAAGGATCTGAAGAACCAGCCTGGGAACAGGCTGTCCAGGTGGGAAAATCTATGCAGTCAGTGAGAATCAACACCACTGTGATTGATAAATTCTCTCTCCCTCTCTCCCTCTCTCTCTCTCTCTCTGACAGAGACAGAGAGACAGAGACAGACAGAGACAGAGATAGACAGAGACAGAGACAGAGAGACAGACAGAGACAGAGACAGAGACAGACAGAGACAAAGTAAGAATCAGCATCATTATGATTGATAAATTGTGTATGTGTGTGTATCTATATAATATTCACATACATACATACATGTTGTTTATCAATCACAATGGTTTTGACTTTCAATGATTATCTCTAATATCTATCTATCTATCTATCTATCTATCTATCTATCTATCTATCTATCTATCTATCTTTCTGAAAGAAAAGTGTCAATTTAATAATAAAAACTCCAAGCTTGACTCACTTCANGGGATAGTTCCAGGGCTGATAGAAAGAGGAAATGAAAGAAAAAGAAAAGAAAAGAAAAAAAGAAAAAAAGAAAACAAAGAAAAAAAACCTTCATAGCCCTTGTTCAGCATATGCAGAAATAATCTTAAAATGATGAAATTACTTGGAAGTAACGTGTATCTGAACAGAATGATACCCTGACCATTTACCACCTCATTCTTTCTTAGGTAGCATTGAGGTGTAATGAGTTGTGCAGTTCTTCAAAAGTTCCCACTGCCATGAGGCATCTAAACCAAAGAGACGGGGCGGGGAGAGACAGAGGGAGAAAGGGAGGGAAGGAGGGAGGGAGAGGGAGGGAGAGTCCAATTAATAATTGGATGGAAGATAACCAAAGAAAACCAGAGCTCAGCAGTTAATAAACTTCTCAGAAGAAAATAGGAAAGCAGCCTGTACTATATCCAAGACAAATGCATGGACTTGTCCATGAAGTTACAAAAAAACAAATTGTATTATAAAAAAATTGTGTATTTGAGAAAATGTTCCCTGCTAATATTATTTTAAATAAATAGGCTGTGTATTATTTTATTTATTTATTAATCACATTTCTCTGGCTGCACATCTCACACAAAGAAAAACTGGGCAGTGGCACATAGCAATTGACTAAAACAATGAGCTAATAAAAACAATCATTAAGAAAGGATAAACATTTTATACATTATAACAATATATTATAAAAAATAAATATTAAAATAAGAATATTATCAGAAATTATGCCACTTCAGTTAAGAGTGTTTCTTCAACATAGCATTGGCAAAATATAAGCATTTAGAACTGAAAACATCCGATATAAAACAACTGTTCTCACAATTGCTTTTAGAAGACTGGGCACAGCATTTGGCCTAAGGAAAACCACATTGTTGAACATGAAGCAAACTAATACTCCTATAAAATTGGATACCAATAACATGTCCGATTTTTTATTCCTAATATCAGAATCTAGGAGATTTGTAATGTTTTATCATCTATTAGCCGTGGTGGCACAGTAGTTAGAATGCAGTACTGCAGGCTACTTCTGCTGTCTACTGGCTGCCAGCAATTCAGCAGTTTGAGTCTCACTGGCTCAAGGTTAATTCAGCTTTCCATCCTTCCGAGTTAGTAAAATGAGGACCCAGAATGTTGGGGCAATATCAGAGGTGGCATTCAGTAGGTTCTGACCAGTTCTGGAGAACCGGTAGCAGAAATTTTGAGTGATTAGGAAAACTGGCAAATACCACCTCTGACTGGCCCCACCCCATCTATTATTTGCTTTCTGAGTTCCAGCTGATTGACTAGGTCTCCTTTTGTTGCCCTGCACAGGAGAACGGAGCTGGAAAGCAGGCTAGTGGGGTGGGGAGGGAAAGGGATTTTACAATAACCTTCCCCCCAGGACTGGGGAGGGAATGGAGATTTTACAGTATCCTTCCCCTGCCATGCCCACCAAGCCACACTCACAGAACCAGTAGTAAAAAAAAATATTATGCTGTAAATCATAATTCTAAATGATATTGCTATTAGGTATCTAATAATACCAGCTGTTTCATAATAAGTTATAGAAATTAAAGTTTAGGACTTTAGCTTTTTAGGACTTTAGCTTTTTGGTATTTAAAGAAATAGCAAAGACAAACTTGCATTTGGCTTTTCTTTCCCATTGTAAAAATTGTGAACAAAAAAAAAAAATAGCTCATTAAGGTAGCAGGGAGAAACTGCAACAATAACCTACATCTTTTTTCTTTGATATTTTAAAATAATTCCTAGCTGTCTATGTTATTCTTATTTTTCAGTAAATGAAGGAGGTATCAAACAGGCATCAAATTTGTGTCCAGATCCTGGAGAACCTGAGAATGGAAAACGAATAGGCTCAGACTTTAGGTAATATTTACTAACCAAAACTTCACATGCGTTAGCAGGGATGAATTGACTTAGGGATTCTCTAAGTTGAAGTCCACAGGTCATAAAGGGGTCAAAGTTGCCCACTCCTGCATGTGAGTGTTACCTTTAAAATTAGCCTGATTTATTCCACTCCAAAGATGAATTTGAACATGATCATGAATGTTGTACTTAAGTTGTCATCTATGCAGGCATTTAAATATCTGTTGCTCTACAGGTAGTCCTTGACTTTTGACCACATTCTGAGACCAGAATTTATGTTGCTAAACAAAGTGAGTTATGTCCAATGTTATGAACTTTTTTATCACCATGATTAAGCTAATCACTGCCTTGTTAAATCATGTAGTATTTAAGCAAATCCAACTTCCTCCCAATGGTTTTACTTGTCAAAAGTTGACTTGAAATGTCACAATTGTATTTACAATGGGCAGAATGCTACAGTCATTTTAAATATATTCTGTTGCCAATTGCCTACATGTGACTATGCTGAGATGGTTGTAAGTGTGAGGATTGATCATAAGTCACTTTTTTTAGTGCCACTGTAACATTGTAACTGTCACTAAACGATTGGTTGTAAATCAGACTAGACATATTGGGCATAGCAATTGAAGGTCATTCATTTTAGCATTATGGTAATGTAGCATGCATGTATATGTAGCTTCATCAAGAAAGATTGAAACAGCTTTTGAAAATACAAGATCTCAACTTATTCATCTGGAAAGAAATGTTAATCAAAGGAATTAATTTGTCACAGTGTAAATTTTCAGATTTCATGTATTTTTGTTCATGGCTATTTCTTTCAAATCACCTAATTTAGGCATCCACATTGGGGAAGCAAGTTTAGTTTATATTAGGACTTCTTCCTGTGTCGATTAGTTTTAGATGGCAATATCAGTGGCTTATTTATATCTTTAAATAGGGTAATATAGTAATACTCTTTCAGGTTAATTCTAAATATATATTTCATTCTGTCAAAGCACAAGGATGATTATAGTTTCAGGAAGTAAACAAGCCAATGTAAGTTATTATCCAGGAAACTGTTCAAAAATATTTTGTCATGGTTTTGTTTTATGAGGTGTCTCTAAATATCTGCAAAGACATAGCACATGGATCACTCTGATATTAATGGAAGGTCAGTCTGTGAGACCTTGACATTTCTACCTTGTGTTACAGTCCCATCAGATCAGTATGAAGTAATGCTATAGTCACAGACAAGCTGTATTTATTAATATGAGACTTTTAAGTACATTTAATTAAAAGTTTACCATAATTGAACAAGCATCATAAATCTATCTGTTCTCACATTAAAAAAATGAGAACTTTTAGATAACATGAAATTGTTTATGAATGGCAACAGTGGTGGATCTCATCTCCAGGGGGGATGAGTCTGCCTATCGAGATGAGGTGGACTAGTTGCTTTTGTGGTGTGGAGACAATAACTTGGTCCTCAACACCAACAGACCAAGGAGCTTATAGTGGACTATTGTGATGACCTGTAGTGTCTCAAAATAACCCAAAACATACATTAAAGTCTGGTAATGCCTTCAACTTAACTTCACTGTTTTATTAGGCACAGTT
>BHFT01036950.1:0-35003 GCA_004320025.1 Laticauda laticaudata
AACTGTGAATGACTTGGACTGTGTTTGGACTTTGCTTAACCGTTTACTGGAAGTAAAAACCTACATTTTACTATATAGTGTATCTGTGTGCTGGTTGTGTGTTATTCCTCACCACTCTCACTATGTCTCTCTGTGTGCGCTCATTCTCCTAACAGGGAATTACCTCAACAAACACTGAAAGGATTTAAGGACAGGCAATACCCAGCCTCAAATCCATATTCGATCAAGAAATGCATTAGGTCCCATTAGGCAGCTCATCCCTCATTACATGGGGAAAGTGTAGATAAATTGAAGGTCTCCATGTAAAATTTCCTAATTTCCTGGAAAAAGGAGGACAAAGAAAACATCACACACACACACCCTGCAAAAATATTCCCAAGGATGTCTAGCATGCTATAGGGTACATGCTCACGATATGAAAATAAAAACAATAGGACCCTACAGCCTGTATTATTTTGATATTTCTCTCATAAAATCAGAGAGGAGTAACCTCTATTTTAGTAACTTCCTAATAGCTTCTTCAGGAAGAGCTTTTTGAACAATAATTACTTTTAGATGAAGCCTTACCAGCATAAAGTTTGTTTTGTCAGGGACATATGATTCATTATAGCTGCAAAGTATGCTGACAACAAATAAAGCATCAGCTTTATTTAAAATTAGTTTAATTCTCTCTCTTTGTTCTTAAGTCCATGCAGGGTACAAATGTTTAGAATTCTATCATGGTTATTGAAATTATATCGGCTATATTTGAAGGTATCAAAGGATTAATCTTTGATCCTTTTTGCATGAGTCCAGCCATTTTCCCAGCACATCCAAAAGAGTCAATCTCTTTTTAATTATACTTTAATTTCAGCTGCAAATAGAGATGGACTTCTATTCAAATAATTTCAAATCCTAACCATAGCTAATAATATTCAACACATTTTCTGACTTTAAATTAACTGCTGATGAAGTAGGAACTGAAAGAAAGTGTACGTGTGTATGACTTTCAAGTAGGAACTGAAAGAAAATGTCCTGTATGACCTGGAGCAGTCTCAGGTAAGCCGCAAGGGCCTGTCAAGAGAAAGTGAACTTTTCCTCAGGGTAAGTAGTGAATAGTAGATCCTGGGGAGCACAGGGGCAATCCCTTGCTGGCCATGGGGACATATCCTTTTTAAGTGGCAGCTTGATGCTTGGGCTCACTCTCAATTCTGCCCCAAGTGCTGCAGTTCAGGGTGGCCTCGATGAAGGTTGAGGATAGATTTCTCTTTTGTTTGGTTGATACACTGGCAGAGTCAAATTAGGCGTTTCTGAATTTTTTATTCGCTTAGCCAAAAAAGTTTACCATCCCTGAACTAGAGGAATGATAGCAGTTCATCCTTGAATGGAAAGAATGAGAGACACAGGTTTGGGGACTAAAGTGCTCACTGAGAGACCAGATAAATAAATGAGTTAGAAAATATTCTTTTGTCTCTAATGTATGAAAAAGGTTAGATATGAGATATTTGTGTGTGTGTTGATATAGTAAGAAATTAGAAGGCTTTTTAACTCCTGTGATTTGGTCTTTTCCAGCCTTAACTCAGCTTGGTTTCAGTTACACCATACATTAATCAGAAGGAATATGATGGTAGCTTCTATCATCAGAAATGAGCTACAGCTCACAAAAACTTGTGCATTTTAATAAAGTTTATTGATCCAAAAAGGTGCCATCAGATTCCTCCCAATTTTTTGCCATCATTGACCAACATGTTGCTCATCTTACATAGCATATGTAAATACAATTATGGAAAGAAATATAATAATTAAAGATGCAAATGTGATGTTAAATTCCATGTTCCTAAGTTAAGGAATTTATCAAGCTTGGGGTTGGGCAAAGAGGAAGAGATCCATTTATCTTATGTAAATGGAAAGAATCTTTATCTTCCTAGTTTTATGGATTCATATGTTATCAATTTTTGTAATCCAACGCAGCTGTTCTCTTCCTTCTCTCCCCCCACCTTCTGACCTACCTACTTTTCTACAAAGAAAATTCCTTTGTAAAAGACTTTAAAGAACTCTGCAGGTCTAAAAATACAACAGACTTCCCCACTGGTGCCCTGTGAATATTAGCGATTGTCCTTTGTGGCCGACATTTCTGGTGGAGCATCAGGATGGAGAACTTAAAGTATCAGAGAAGATCAATGATTTTGCTCCAAAAGAAACTCACCTCAGATGAAAACTGCTTTCTCTAAGTCCCGTTTTGAAAACAGCAATTTTAAGGAGATTCACCAACATAAAACACTTGTGAGTTTGCTGGATCAAGATAGAGGTATATACAATATATTATAACATTATCTTCTAATTATGGCCAGTTAAAGGACCACAAGCAGGATAAGGCAGAATAGGCCTCTGAAATTGAAACACCGTATTGCATGGTTATTATATTTTTCACTGACAACCTTTTCCTCCACTAGTTGCAAAAATCATTTACATATTTTGCTCTGATTTTTTTAGAAAAAATTTTGCTTTTGCTGACTTTATCTAACAGTGATAAGTAACAGAGAAATGTACTCTGGAATATGAAGCAATACAGTAGTATATATTTGTGTTAGCAAAATTGACTGTGCAGATATCTTTTACTGTCTGTCAAGAAACTTGTTTCTTGGAGATAAAATGGCATCCTTCCAGTTTGTCCCTTGGCATGGATATACTGTAATTCATATTTGGTCCTATCGGATTCCTCCTTAACCATTTCCTTAAAAAGTAAATCTTCTTGTAACAAAATCATTTATTTAATGTTTTAAATAATATTCTGATTATATTTCCTAACAGTGGCTAACAGCTTTATAGCAGTTTTATTCATCTGCTTTCATAATCAGTCCCAAAATTCAGATTTTAAATTAACAAATGTGAAAGGTCAGTGAGATCATTGACTACTTTTCTCTCTTTTTTTCTGATGTGCTTGCATGTAGCTGTATGTTATTTTCCCAAACTGAAGCAATATAGTTTCCAATTGCCAATGTCAGAACTGACCATAACAAAAGAGAAGTGCTGGGCATATGAATTTTCTAAATAATATAAAGGCCAAATTATATTTTAGGAATGATTAACAATTGTTCATATACACTTAGCTAGCAATCTATGTACATTCTGTAGTATTCAAACAATTGGAAATTAAGTATATTCAGTTAGAAGAAAGCAACTCAGGGTCCATTAATAAGTACATATAATTAAAACAAAACAATGAATTGTTCATTACTTGTTCAACTACAAAAATTGTTTAATCCATTTTTTGGCAACTTTAAGGTGTGTGGATTGGTTTAAACTGTCTATTCTGGTTTAATGGATGGATGGAAACTGAACAAGGAGAGGTTTAACCTGGAAATAGGGAGAAACTTTCTGACAGTGAGAACAATCAACCAATGGAAGAGTTTGCCCTTGGAAGTTGTTGGAGCATCATCACTTGAGAACTNTCTTTATAAGCAAATGCAGTTTGCTGTAAGGAAAATTCAGTGTTGTATAGTGCATTGTTCATATTTGCAATTTGCCTAGAATATTGTATCACTGAGATTAGCTCAACTCAGTATAGACACACTGGTCTTAGTTGGGGTTTTTTTTGGGGGGGGGGAGGAAGGAATAATAGAAAATTGGATTGCTATTGCTTTTTCTGATTTATTCTTCAGCTATTCTACAACTTTGTTATTTCTCATTTAAATTCTAACCAGATCAGGTTCTACTTATCTTTTGGGAATCAGCCATAATTGATTAAGTGGGATTCAATAAATATATTCCCTATTAAATATGTTTAGGAGTGCAGTTACATATTTTGTCTCTTTTTATTATTTATTGTGAAACAAGATATTAATTTGTTTGAAGACAGTATTACAGAGTGTCTGGATTCATATATTCATATATGACTCTCCCTTTGTCTCATCCCCTAAACTACAAGTCTATGTATTACAAAGCCTGGATCACAACCAACAACCACATATTACAGCTCATACTTTAATAAACATGTGTACCCTTTCACATATTTGGAGAAAGGTCCTATTTCTGCAAAAATGTGCCTTGCAAGTTACATACATACAGCTGCACATATTTTCTTGCTTAGTCCTAACACAGCAAATACCATTTGTTCCTTATTGTAGGCGATGATACAATGCCTATTCTGTGAAATCTGGAAACACTGAATTTTGGATCTTCCCTAATTTTGGCCATGCTACTTCAAAAAGAATTGGGACCCATGAAGCTGGCAGCCATTTTATAATAAATTGCTAGGTGTGAGAAAGAGAAGCTTGAAAAGAGATTTGAAACAATATTCCCAGCTTTGAATCAATTTGTAATCTCAAACCAGTTCTTGAAACTATGGGTGCAAGTAGCAGAGAAAGTAAAGCTACAAGTGCTAGGTCTTGATTTATGGCTATTGTTTTAACAATTTCTGATAGCAAAAAAACCCACAATATAGCATATACTCAGTGAATAAATGTACAATCTTTTTTGATAGCAGATCTCTTAGATTCAGTGCATCAAAGGAGCATATAACTTGGAGTACAGGAACAAACTGTTGTTAAAGTAAGTGAAGGACACATTTAGTACTAAGTTCATTTGTCAAGTTGACATGACTTGGAACCTCTCTGCATGCACAATGAAGGAGCATCTGGCTATCAAGAATATTTAAGGCCTTGCCTGGTTAGGTTTTTTTTAAATCTGCCATGCAGTATGAGTGAAAGATACAAAGAGGAATACACTTCAGTGTAGGAAAAAGAGATGTTTATGTATTCAAATTTGCTGATCTGTTTTAATCACTTTCAGAAAAGCGCAGGACAGTAAGTCTTAGCCACACTGACTGAGTAAGACTAGAAAAGAAAGGCCAATGCAAACACATTAAGCATGGCTGTTGAATTAGCTCTATTGTTATGTTAGGATTAGAAACAAAGACCAGAATTTCCTTTTCTCTTTCCTCTGTCCCTGCCTCAATGACACGAAGCACACATTCTATCTCTCAAAACAAGACATTAGTAATTGGGGCTGAAATTGTGCCTGGGCAGCGTGAAAGGGGTCTTCTGTCTTCTGAACACTGACTTATTTTCTCCACATATCTAGGTCTCCATGAATTCCTCTGCCTTACTCAGAATTGCCCTATTGTTGTGCGTCTGCAAATGTTCTGTCAAAAACTCTTGGTGGGAATGAAGGTCAGAAATTACTGTCCCTGGCAAAAAGCCAGCTTTGTTGACATTCAGCCAACTTACACATCAATCAATCTTTATTTGTCCTTTTTGATGGACTAAAGAAGGACAGGAAGATGTCTAGGGCCTCCTCCTGTTGATAGGGAAATGACTCTGTATTAAATGAGAGCATCTCAAGGTTGGCTGTCTGGTATCATTGACTAATGAGCCATATATTCAATGAGGGGAGGGGGAGGGGACACAACAGAGGTCACAGACTCTTCTAAGACAGCCCTTTGTGAAAACTGTGTCCTTGGGAAATGAATCAAAAGAGACATTTGGAGCTTAGTAAAATTTGTTGCTATTTTATTACCGAGCTATAGAACTTTATTTCCCACACACATGCCTAAATTGTTTTTGAAGTTTTGTCTGGAAGGCAAGAGTATATTGCTTTCATGGATAAATTATGTACTGTTATCTCTTTTTAAAAAATACTGGTGAATGGATTTTTTTTAATGGTTAATACTTAATTTTGTTTGAGCCTAGGACTGTGGACTTTTTCACTTCATTGTCATCATTTCCCCCCTAAAGCCCCTGTCCCACTGCACCAACGGATGCAAAGAGGATGTAAAACGTTAAAAAAAGCTTGCCATCCGTTGGATCCGTTTGAAAACGCGATTGCATCCGTGTTGTACGTCACTGCATATGTGTTCATAACCGCTCTATACCTCCAGCATCCGTCCCACTGAGATTTCCATCGGTGCAAGAAGTTTGCAGCTCACTAAACTTGTGAACGGATGACTTCTCCGCGCGTACCGATGTACATCCGCGACATTATGGGCAACAAACGTTCTAGTGTCGTCTATCATCGTTTAGAACGTTCCGTTGTATCTCTCGCATTCCTCTGGACCATCTCGCAACTCACAACTCCTGGGCAGTGAAAAGGAAAAGGAGAAGAAACGAAAGGTACGGAACGTCCAACAGACATAGTAGCAGGAGAAATAGAAAGTATGTAACTCCTATGCATCGCGATATATTAAAGCGATTTAAAATTGTGACAAATCCGTTTGTATCTGGTGATGTTATCTCGACATATGTATGGATGTCTGCAGACATGTCTTTATGTTACGCAGGACACCTCACGTGGAAAACTGGCTATTTCCGAAAAAAAGGGGCAAAATCACCTGGATCTTCAGTATGAGTCCAGCAGCCGTGTGTACAGACGTCTTCACCCTTTGGTCTTGCTTCTTCCACACTCAGCCATTGTATCTTCCACATGGATCATGACAATCCGTATTGGTAGCTGTGATTCATTCATCACAAGAACAAACCCTGTCAGACTGTTTCACTCTTTATACCCAGGAGAAGAAGGAGACAATCCGAGCCTGTTGGTTGAGGATGGATGAGAAGAAACTGGGATCTTGGACTCTATGACCAGTGTGATGGGTGACGTCTGAGGAATGAAGACCCTCGTGCATCCATACTTCATGTAGGATCCACCAGCCATGTTTGACGAACTTGTTAAGAGCGTCTGAGAACCCAGAGGTTCGACCGAATGCCACAAGCACCAAGCTCCGTCCAGGCTGGACCCTGGCCGATAAGGTGCATGACTCTGATGCTCTGACCACTACAAAAACATGCAGTATGCATGTGAGTTGTGCCACAACACACCATCAGTAAAGTGGTCAGAGACAGTGGTGCAGGCTCACCTCATCGAGAGAATATGTGAGGAGCTCCTCCAGTGTCCACCACTGAAGAAGGCTGAGAGAAAGTTGCAGAGCACGTGGTATCAGAGGTGGAACTTTCCCCACACCTTGACCATGATGGGAAGCCGTGGCCTGCAAAGCTCCACCCAACTCAGGTCCACTTATTTCAACTACAAGGGCTTCTTCAGCATCCTATCCTCCTGCCATGGTTATGCTGACTACAAGTTCGTGTACATCGATGCTTCAGGAAACAGGTCAGCTCAGATGCCAGATATAAACACCAGTGACCTCAAGAGAGGGCTGGACACGCAACCTCATTATGGGTTTTCCAGATCCAGACCCGCCTACCCAATGACACACAGACTGTCCTGACTTCAAATGAGGTATGACGCCTTTCTCCCTTCAGAACCTACCTCATGAAGCCCTACACTTCCAGATACCTACACCCGTGAAGAGAGGATCTTCAACCTTACAGGCTGGTCCAGGGCAAAGAACGGGTGGTGGAGAATGCCTTTGGCATCCCTGGCCAACAGTGTCCGATAACTTCTCACCCCATGCAGCATCACCATAGGACTGTGATGGAGCATTGTGGAAGCTTGCTGCATCCTGCAACAACCTCTGTGCCCGCTACCCAGTGTTGGCAGAACAGGACTGTGGACCATCCAACAAGGAAAGGGGACATGTGAGCCTGGTGAATGGAGGCAAGTGTACGAAATCTGATATAGACGCTGTTGGATGTACCTAGGCCCCAAGAGCTTCACGTGAAGGAAGAAGCAGCGCACCTACCTGAGACACTGGTGCAAGACTCTCAGCTGGTAGCCGTGGAGTGGCAAGACAGGATGGTAGATGGTTAAATGGATGCTCCTTGAAGCTGTGGCATAACACTGATGAGATTGTGCATGTATGTTGAGTGGCCCTACAATGAATGGCATTAATAAGAGGAGTTGTTTATTATTGAAATGTGTTGATCAATGAATAAATTGTTCTTTGATTCAAAAGGTTCCATATGTGTGGCAGCTGGAGGGTGGACATACGAGTCCCACTATTGCTTGCCCTGAAGGTTTGTAATCTATCCCAAACTATCCTTACTATCCACAACTATCCTCTATCCTATCCCACAACTGTCTTATCTATCCCACAACTATCTTACCTATTCCCACAAGCAATGCAAAGGCTTAACCATTTTTTCAAAGTTTTCACACAACACTTATTAAGTAAAAAAAAATGACCAAGTGTTGTTAAGCAAGACAACCTTTATTATAACTGTTTTATGAAACTGTATGCTTTATTAAAAAGCAATGAACGCAAGTAAAGATGTCTTAAGCCAAAGATAAAGTGCAGCAGTAACATCATCTCTCTGGACTTTCTACAGTCACGTCTGAGTCATTGTACCAATGTCTAGTGTTCGTAGCAGGTGGGACTGTGCGAGGTGCTCTGTGGCTTTGAGTGCTTGGTCGTGATTGCCCATTGGGTGCCTGGCCCTAGCATACTAACAATGTGTGTTCAGGAAGCTCTCAGTAGCTGACTCGTCCCATGAGGTTGAGAGGCCTTCATCAAGATCTGGGATGTCAGGCACATAGCTGATGACAGATTGGGTCGATTGAATGGGCTTGACTGGGGTGAGGAAGGAGGATGTCTAGTTGCTCGATCTGTCTGCACTGCTGTGGTTGAGTTGCATCCTTGTGGCATGCGCAGTAACCTGGGCTGGACTGGGAAGGCCTGTTTGTTGCTGTGGGAAGTCCTGGTAGTGCGTGTCCTTGGTTAAGGTGAGAGCGCTGCGAAAGCCGTGGAAGGCTGTGACATCCTGGGTGGAGGAGCAGACCTTGGAATGGTCGGAGCAGGTTCAGTCGGGCTCTCGAAGGTTGTGAGAAGTTGTCTGATGATTTTCTTCCTTCATCACCTGGTACTGGCCTCGGGCATATCTAAGGTGTGGCTGCACGTAGTGATAAAGTGTGGCGGTGGAGGCATCCTCTGTCCAATGTGGAACCAGCGCTGAGAGAGCAGTTCTGTGCTGGTCCTCATTGTGTTCCCGGGGGGGGGGGGGGGGGTGACTTCACACAATTGGTGCTCTGGCCCTCAGTCTGCCTTCTGCCTGCTTCCTGTGGAGCTGTGGGTGTGGGGTGCGTTGTCTCTCTCGGCTGCCGTCTTCTTCCTACCATTTGTTCGGCAGCGGCTCATCACTCAAGTCTCACATGGGGCAGTGCAGCTGTTGGGGGCCTCTGCGGGGCCCTCCGAGAGTACCTCCTTGACAGGCGCAGTGCTCTGTGGAGCTGGCTGTCTGTGGGCTGTTACAGGAGAGGGTTCAAGGAGCTGGCTCACTCGGTGGGCGACCTTCACTCTCATGAAGCTGCACTGGCCATGAACGTAGCTTGCCATACCAGGTTGTTGCAGTGCTTCCCATCATCCAGGAGTACATCTATGCAGTGTTAGCCCAGGCTCTCTGCCTGTGTCCTCCAAGCTGCCTAATTTCTTCTTGGTGTCGTGATAGAGTCTGTGGCCCTTTCGTCCACAGGTACTTGTTTCCCTCGCTCCAGGCCTCCTCTCTCATGCGTCCTCGGAAACGTGTACTGTTTCATCTCTCCTTCTCCTTCCCTTGGCTACTTCCTCCTCTGGCAGGCTTCAGCAGGGTCCTTCAGGGGCTTCTGAGCTCAGCTGAGCCTTCAGCCAGCGCTCTTTGAGGCCTTCAGGCGGTGGCTGGTCCACCACAGCAGCGAGCCAGTAGGCAGTAGCAGCAACAGCAGCATCCCCACCACATCACCATCCACTCAGCACGCAGCCACCGCAGCACCAAGCAGCTTCAGATCAGTGCCAGGCGGTGGATGCTTGGTCTTTCGTTCTTGCAGGCTGGCACGAGTAGCCACGGGCTTTCTCTTCTTCCCTGACTGCACGCCATTGTGTTACTTTGAAGATGTTATTGTGCGACTTTCTCGCTGACTGCATGGCTAGTTTTTATGCCACAGAGCTGACACATTCATACTTCCGCTGCTCCGATGAACTTTCGTCTCTTGATGTACATTCTGATATGCATCGTCTTTGCTTCTAATAGGCGTCGCTGAGCTCGCGTATTCCACAATGCATCCGCCCCTCCGCTTATGTCGTCCGTTCGCTATTCTCCCCAGAACCCCTGCGGATGTATCATCCGGCTCCATCGGCTTCTCGCTAGGCTTCCTCCGAACATCCATTTAACATCCCGTACATATACCCCCGTCTTTCTTTTCGCATTCTGTTTATGCAATTTTTCACCACTTTTTTGGAGCGGATGACAACGGATGGAGCCACCCCCAAAATTTTGCTCATCCGCTGCGTCTTTTATGCATACTTTTTCCGTCCGTCGGCCGGTGGGACAGGGCCTTTAGATGCAATGTTCTTTTTTCAAGATTACCAGGTAACGCATTAGAGGATTTTATCTGAGTGTCTTCTGGAAATTTTATTTTTAACATGAACAAAAGCTGCATTTTAATTGATCAGTGCAACTGCCTTAGAACTAAATCTTCAAATACTAGTCCTGTATTTTTTGGCAGAGGCTCAGCTTTTTATGATAAATTTATTGGACATTTTTATCATGAAATGTTTCAGAAGTCATCCTGATCAGTCATTTCTTTTTCTTTTTTTTAATGAAAATAAGATTATAAGATTATCTGAGCTGTAAGGTGACTCACTGATGATTGATGGATGGATTTTTGATCCCTGTAATAATTGTTTTGTTTTATTCATTTTCCTGGTTCATCTAAAATATCAACAGAATTTTTATGATATGTTTGGTTAGAATTTTTATGATATGTTTGCTCAGAACAGTTATTGAGAGGGGAGTCTGGCTAATTTGATCCCACAAAACCTCCTCATTCCATAGTCTTACCAGAAATAGATCTTTATTTTCTCTAATTTCACTTAATTAACTTGTATAGCTTCTCTTGACTAGTATTCAAAAAAGAAATTTTAGCTTCTCTGTAATATTTGCTTTCTTTACAAGTACTGTGCACAAATAAAGCATAAACCAAGCAAACAGTAAGCACACATGTCCTTTTGAATGAGAGCAGATGGGTTTCTTTACATAGAGATTAAGCATTGCAAGAGTTTTATTTCCTCTTCTAATTCTCATCTCTTTCTCCTTTATCTATCACAATTTTTTTTACTATTGTTATTTCTTTGCAATTTTATCTGCCACAATTTTTATTATATTAAACTATTGGATTATTATATATTCCTTTGGATTTACTTGACATCAGTTTCCATTCTTTAAGTTGGGAAGGATTTGATGTGACACCTTCCAAGTTTTGACAGCTTTCCTAGTCAAAATCTCCTCATACATAACCCATTAGATTCATAGCAATAGCACTTAGACTCATATACTGTTTCACAGTGCTTTACAGCCCTTTCTAAGTGGTTTACAGAGTCAGCATATTGCCCCCAACAATCTGGATCTTCATTTTATCCATCCCGGAAGGATGGAAGGCTGAGTCAGTCTTGAGATCTGAACTATCAAACCGCTGGCAACCAGTGATCAGTACTGCATTCTAACCACTGCACCATAGTCAAGTACAGTAAATAGCTAATAAACTTGCCAGGTCTAACAAGAAATCTAAGTACAGTATATTTAAAGATCACAAGATAGGAGGAAGAAATGTACTGAATGTACACTTCTGGCAGACCTAACTCTATAAGTATAACAATAATAATAATGACTTACTTGTGCAATAGGAGCCTGACGATGCAGATAAGCTCTGTCATTGTGATTTATTGTTTACCATATTGTATGAAAACCAGTCACTGTGAACTATCTGAATAACTCTTCTGTCAGAAGATCTATCTACATTAAGTTCATCTGGTTTTATAATTCTCCCTAACTCACTGTTCAGCTAATATGGTTCAGAGTAGGACTAATGACTATTAGTTGTTTTCTGTCAAATTTGCCTGTCATTTCATTGGATTATCACCAAATGCTTTTTCTTAGAGATTTTCTGCATTGGATTTTCTAGTATTCTGCAGGTGGTACATTCTCTTTCACAGTATGTTATAAGATCTTTCTGTTCTTTCTTTGCTGCCAAGTGAAGCTTTTTTTATTTTTTTCCAGTCCTTTAGACTTGATATGGTTATATTGAATGTATTTGTTATTGAATTTCACTTGTTATTGTTTGTAGCGTAGTCTTTTGAATAATCAAATAATGGTCTGCATTATTTTTATTTGATGATGATGATGATGTTAACATCATCTGTTAATTCTGTTCTTGGTTTTTAAATGAACGAATTAGACATATTATTTAGCTGATTTTTACTTTATTCTTGGTTATTTTGAGCTTTTTTTTTAATTAAGTGCAAAGATCTGATGGAGAGTCTGAAGAATGTCTGAATCCCTGGACAGCATTTGGAATGGAGCATTGATCCATTTACTAGTAAGAATGTAACAATGGCAGTGCAGAAAGTGAGGGGCACAGCAGTCAGTCTCTAGTTTTGGGTGCCCTTGGATTGATGGTCACCATTCTGGAAGTTTCTTTGCCTGGGATACCTGAATTTACCAGCAATGAAAGCTGATGGGATTCCCAAAAAGGTATTGGACTGATTGTGGAAAGTTTAGGTTGGCAGCTGCTAGTACAGGGCTAGCTAAAGATTACAAGCTCCATAATCAGACTTTATGGTAGAGGCTCTCTGTGCCATTGAAATCACTCTGGAGACTAGCTTTCAAGAGCATGATTCTGTTTGCTTAGCCTTTTTAATATAATCTAGATCTGCAATTTGGCTGAGACTCTGGAATAAGGAGGTGTCTGGACTCTGGAGCACTGACTTGATTGCACAAGAGCAGCCTTACCCTTGCACAGATCCATTGCAGCTCCTTTGTTTACCGAGGAACCTATAGCGATGAAGCAGCAGAAGCATTGCTGGAGGAGAATTTGGGCAGACTGGTAAGAAGACATGTTCAAGAAGACTGGTAAGAAGACATGTTATATAGGGCGATTCAAGTAGCAAAAAAGAGATGTTTGCTGCTGTTATTTCATCTGCTGAATGTTGCCTAGCAGGTCTTCTGTTCAAGAGAAACATGACTGCTGAGACCATCTGAAAGCTGTTGGAATGAATTTTCACAGCAATTTGGTGTATAAAATGATCAGATGCAAAAGGTTTTTGATTCCAGCTAGACAATATCAATGAAGCTGCTGAGGTGTCAGCTCCACAATGTTCTATTTGGATCACTGCCTGTCCTGTAAGACGAGAGTCGGTTAGACTTGATCAATAATGAATGCTTTTTGAATGAGAGTGTGTTTCTCTCTCCTATAAAAAAAAGGTGGCGTCATGCTTCCCCTTCAAGAAGCTTTCCTTGATTTTTGGATACCTTTAAATCTGTATCCAACTTTCTTTTCTAAGAAAGGTTTTAGAGAGGGCAGTGGCTCTCCAACTCCAGGGAGGAAGTAGATTATTTGAACTCATGGTTGTCAGGTTTCAGGACAGGGTATAGCATAGAAATGGCATTAGTTGCATTTGCATATGATCAATAGAGAGATTGGGATTGGGAGATTGAAATTCTTCCTATTCTCCTTGGCTTTTCAGTGGCTTGCAATATCATCAACCATGGTATGCTTCTAAGGCAGGGGTGTCAAATGCACATCATCATGGCAGTGTCACGTGATGTGTCGTGACTTTTTCCCCCTTCATTAAACCAGGTGTGGCAGTGGCCAGTGTGTGACACATCCAGCCCGTGGGCCAGGAGTGTGACAGCCCTGTTCTAAGCATCTAAGGGGTGGGATAGGTATTGTTTTGCAGGTTCTCCTGTTTCCTGAAGGGTCAGCTTCAGTTGGCTATAGGAATGAGGAACCACCTGGAGATTTTTACTTTGTGAGATGCTTCAGATATCCATCTTATCTCCACTTCTCTTAATAAATACATGAAACTGCAACGTCATTCATCAATACAGGGTTCAGTACCATTAGTGTTGATCCCAGGCCAAACTTGTAATGTGGTAGAAGTGCTGGTCCAGTGCCAGGAAACTGTCAAGGTCTGGATGGGGAAGAACATATTCAAACAAACCTTCCAAGACAGAGTAGCTTTGTGTTTGTGGGCCAAACAACTCCAGAGAAATACCATTTTGGATTCTGAATGGAGGTTTATTCCCTCATGCATGAATGGCTAACAATTCAGGGGCTCCTGCTTGATGAGTAAAGATAAAAATGATGAGGTGGCTTTTGCACAGTTATGTCTTTTGGTAACGGCTAACAATTACTCACACATTACTCCCAATTGGATTATTGTACTATATGTTGTTGCCTTGAGGAACATGTGGAAGCTATAGCTGGTACAGAATTCAGTGGCCTGACAATGATGGGAGTATCCCAGTATAACAGAATAATCTGGCTGCTTCAGGACTGCACTGGTTGCCAGTTGGTTTCTATGTATAATTCAAGGTGCTGATTAAATTTTAAGGTCCTGCACAGGTCTGGATCTGGTTATCTAAGAGATCATCTTTTCCTGTATTCATCTGCTAGACTGAAGAGTGTCAAATCCTTCCAAGTTCCATTTTTGTGAGACTGGCATCTGATGAGATGACATTAAGGTTCTTTCATGTTTTTCTGAAAGTAAGACTCTGGAAGCAGAGATTTGGAGAGATGGGATCAAATGATCAAAGCTGCATTGCATGGTCACAATGCAATCTTCATTCTTTTTGTATGCGTGTCATTGCCAGGCTCTTAAAAATAAACAAACCAAGAAACATATTTTTATGTATTGTCCCTCACCTATAGACAGAAATAATGCCAAAGTAAAACAGATTACTTACACCATTAAATATATACTCTGAGAACTTCTACGGAGGAGCTGTCTTGACTCTCTTTCTCTCATACAATTTCACTGTCTTTTGCCCCTCTGGAATGCACTTCCTCCATCCTGGAATCTGGACTACACTCGGCCACAGCCATGATGTATGTACCAAAACAGCAGAAGCCTGTGTCATGATGGACCAACATTGCTTTTGTCACTTTGATGAAAACATTGGATGCTGCAGATGCTTCTGTATCAGAAAGTTATGTGTGTTAAAATGGCTACAGATAAAAACCACAATTCAGTGCTGAGTTCATCTGATTTAAATTAACTGATTTCATTTGGCTCAAGCTATAGAGCTTTAAGGTGGTTTCTAATCTCCAGTGCCATAGTTCTTGCAACAATAATGTTTCCTCTGGCCACGTGGTCTGATTCCTTTTCCTTCTGAGACCTTCTTTTGGTAATGGAGAGGAAGTAGGATTAGGGAATAATCATGCTCTTTCATGCTGTCTCCAAAGACAGAAGATGGAATGTTATAGCCTTTCCAAATATCAACTCTTGTTGAGGGCTGGCTAAATTTTCATGCCTGAGGCCAAAAGAACCCCAGGATGTACATACAACTGCAGAAACAGGTCAGAAAGGCATTTGAATAGGGCTCAATACTGAAAACAATGGACAAGGTTTGGAATTACAGAACAGGCCCCATGGTGCATAGACAGTTCTGTTTTCCTCATTTCTCATCACCAGTAGCTGCTTTTCAGCATCTACAAGACCCCCTCCCTATTTTCCCTCAGCTTCCAAGGGTAGATCTGCTATCTATATTAGTCAGCTGGTTCATGAATGCCCAGCAGCCAAGCAGCCAGATTACTTTTCTCATTATAATTGATTTCAAAGTATATATCCAAGATAGAAAATAGCAATACATCATAAGAAATGTAATTTAATCAGCCTAATATGATTTTTTTTTCTTCAAAGTTACTTCTTTCATCTGCAATCTCTGAGAAATCATAAATATATTGCCAGGTGACTGAAAAAAAGCAAATATGTCTATTTTCAAAAATGGGAGGAAAAGAATCCCCAAATCCAGATAATTCAAGATGGTTAGCTTAATATTAACATTGCTCATCTGTTAAGCAAATTATTAAACAGTCAATTTCTGAGCATTAAAAAAAAGAATGTAATACTGCCAAAAGCCAGTATCGAGAATAAATTATGCCACACCAACACGAACACTTATAACAGAATGAACTATTTTAACTGATCATCAGAATGCAGTAGAGTGACACAGCATTCCCTGTTTTCAGCAAAATATTCAACAAAGTATCTCATGAGATCACAGTAAAAAAAAAACCCAATAAAAAATGGGCTGCACTATGCTACCATTAAGGGCATTGTGCCCAAAAAGTGTACATACAGATTCATGTCAAGATGAAGAGTAGTATTAAATAAATCTTCTTTCTATGACTGCTGTTCAACATTCACAAATTGTTTGGATGAGGGTTAGAAAATATTATTATCAACTTTGCAGATCAGATAAAGAGGACAATATGCTAACAAATAACCACACAGAACATTACCAAGGTTCAGGAGGATATTTATATTTTGGTAAGAAAATTAAAACCAAAAGATTGGGGTCAGAGGAATCACATTGGGCAGCAGTACATGTGAAAACTATCTGGTGCCTTAGTAGATCATAAGCCAATAATGTAGTGCAGCTACTGACAATGCAAATTCAAATATTTGATGGCATCAACAAAAGTACATCAAGTTCAGAAATTATAATTCCCCTCTATTAGATGTTTGATTTTATCCACGATATTGTGTCCAGTTCTGTTTAGGAATGACATTGACAAATGACAATATATCCAAGCAGAGCAGTCAATATGATAAAGAGTCCTGGAATAAACAAACAAAAATTCAGGAATGGTTGAATGGGGTATGTTTAGTCTGAAAAGGAGAAGGCGATGTATGGGAAGACATGATCACTTCTGATGAGTCTGAAAGGCTGACACACAGAGATGAGGTAGATGTATTCAGTTGTTGTTGTTGTTGTTGTTGTTGTTGTTGTTGTTGTTGTTGTTGTTGTTGTTGTTGTTATTATTATTATTATTATTATTATTATTATTATTATTATTATTATTATTATTATTATTACCTTTATTGTCCAAGTACAACATGTGTACAATGAGATTGGCTGAGCTTCCAGAATTGTTCCAGAAGACAAGACGTAATGAGTTTAAAGAACAAGAAAATAGGTTTTGGCTGGACTTCTGAAAAGTTAATGCTAAGAGCTGTTGAACAATGAAAAAGAAGGGAAGGGATGGACTTTTTTCTTTGGTGCTTAAACAGAGGTTGGATACCCATCTGTCAGATACTGTAGCATGATTTCTCACTGAGCAGGAATTGGAACTAATGATCCATTTCAAATCTTACATGTTATAATTCCATTTTTAACCCACTTTTACTATTGTTATAAATTCTATACTCCTTTCTCCTTCTATTCACCTGACAACAACCCTGTGAGGGAGGTTGGGCTGAGATAATAACTGGCTCAAGGTCACCCAGTGGGCTTTCATGGGTCAATGGGAATTTATGGTCTCTAGCTATCTAGTCTGGTGCCTTAACCACTAGACCAAACTGGCTCTTATTGAGGGGCTTGAAAAAAATAATCCAGAATAGGTGAACACATTTCATTCCCTTCAGCATAATTATAACTCAGTTGCTTCAGATTGTGTGTGTGTGAGGACTTTCCGACTGACATTAACAAGAGTCACCGGACAGTATGATGGGTGGCATATAAATTTATTAAATAAATCTCTTGGAGCCCTTCTCCCACAACTGAAGACATTTCCCATAATTTTACGCATTCAGACATGCTACTGAGTTATCAGTCGCTGATTTTGGACATCACACATCCTGTTAGAAAAACAGAGCAGAGCCCATAGGCAGCTCCCCAGCCCTATATGTATATATATATATATATATATCAACTGGACTAAATATATCAAGAAGGCAGAAGCTGACATGANAGCTCCCCAGCCCTATATGTATATATATATATATATATATCAACTGGACTAAATATATCAAGAAGGCAGAAGCTGACATGAAGGAGTGGGGAAGCAAGGGACGTGCCGGCGCGCCTTCAAAGAGAAATAGCACCGCAGGGCTGTGGAAACTCGGCTGCGCCAACACTGCTCCAGAACAAGGCCTCCCTCTACCTGGGAGTCCGTGGTGCTCAGGCTCGCCTTTCTTTCGGAGGAAACACGCACAAAGCCTGTCCGCCAAAAAGCGGCGCCTACTCCGCAAGCTCTTCCGCCAGGACTGCGTGTCTGCTCGGGGGTTGCTCCGGAGCTGCCTCCTTCTCCCAGGGAACTTAGCGCGGCTTGGCATGGCGGCTCCCATCAGCTGCTGGGCGCACATGGGTTCTCGCCTCGCGTAGGGAGAAGCGGCCGCGTTTTCTCTTTCTTTCTTTCTTTCTTTCTTTCTTTCTTTCTTTCTTTCTTTCTTTCTTTCTTTCTTTCTTTCTTTCTTTCTTTCTTTTTCTTTCTTTCTTTCTTTTTTTTTCTCTCTCTCTCCTCCCACCCCGCCTCCTTTCCCTTTCCGGGCATCGAATAACGGAGAACATGAGAGCGCTGGAGCGGGTGTTGCTGAGGGGTTTCCCCAGCGCGGCGGAATCCCCGCGGTGGAAACAGAGCGAGGCAGCTTCGGCGGCAGGTAAGCCAGGTCGGGCACCTTCCTTGCTGGCTGGGCTCTGCTTGCCTGCCACGGTGGCTCTCCGCAGCTGCTCTGGGTTTAGGCAGAAGGAGAGAAGGCAGGGCGGGCCTTCCTTCTTTCTATCCCCCCCCACCACCTCCCTGTCCTCTTTACCGAATATCTCTTAGGCTTTCGATGCATCCGGCCAAGGCAACATGTTTCTGGGGTTTCTTAAAAGACAGCTAATCCATCGGGAAAACTAATCCCCTGCCTGAAAGTTGGGAAGGTTTACGGAGGTAGAGCAGGGAGGGGGATAGATGCCTTCCAGGTAAGGGTCTGGATTGGTGATTCTAGCTAGGCAGACACTATTCTAATTATATATTCTAATAGAAATATTCAAATGTGTGTTTCTATGTGTTTCTATGAAAATAGAAATATATTCTATTCCAGTATGTATGGAGGATTCCAGGTATGGATTCCACACCCCATTCCAGTGTGTGTGTATAAAATATTATATATATTACACACACACACACACACACACACACACACACACACACACACAAATAGAAATATATTCTATTCCAGCATATACCGGAGGCTACTCCATCCAAGGCCAAGACGATCAGGGTCCAAATAACTCTCTCTTTTCCCTTCCTTCTCCCATGAAGAAGACAGACAATTCATGTGCCAAAGCCTCAGTGACTAATATAACTGTCATGTTGAGGTTTCTAAACCCACATAACAGCACCCTCCTTTTTTTTTTTTTGCTTCACTTAAGCACATAATAATCAGTGGTGGGATTCCAATTTTTTTACTCCTGATTCTGTGGGCATGGCTTGGTGGGTGTGGCAGGGGAAGGATACTGTAAAATCTCCATTCCCATCCCACTCCTGGGGGAAGATTACTGCAACATCCCATTCCCTCAGCACCCCACTAACCTGCTTTCCAGCTCCGTTCTCCTGTGCAGGGCAACAAAAGAAGACCCAGCCGATCAGCTGGGACTCAATGGGAGGCAGAGAATAGATGGGGGTGGGGCCAGTCAGAGGTGATATTTGCCGGTTCTCCGAACCGCTCAAAATTTCCACTACCGGTTCTCCGGAACTGGTCAGAACCTGCAAACTACCATCTCTGATAATAATGCCTTTTGACTTTGCATTGAAACATTTGTCTTCCTCTTATTGAATCTGTGATAGAAATCTCTTTTCAGTTCAAACTGTTTTTGATTCTTCTTGACTGAGGTGAATGTATTCATTTCAGTTCCAATAGATCTAATAAACCCTCTTCTGTTACACACCACGGACCAAAAGGGTTGAATGGCCATATTGAGTATGGCCAGTATACAATACCCTTTACTTGCCTTTTGCACCAACTCTGAAGACAATAATTGGATCTCAGCTTGCATTTCTAATGTATTTTTGCTAATGTAGACTTCGTCATTTACACTTTTTCCAGAGTACTAGTATTGGCAGACCTAGATGATTATTGTGTTTGATTATATGATTATTGGTTATATTGAGGATTTTCCCCACTGGGAAAACAACTGAATAACAACTGAAAAAAGGTAATTAACTTTGCAAAAATTATTTAAGAACAAATGAGATGATAAATCACATTCATTAGACTTCTTGTTATTTATGGATGCTCTTGTTTATCCACTACTTCCTTTTGGGCTTAGTACTTGTTCAGTAAATATAGGATTAGAATTAGGTATGATTAGTTTTCTAATAGAGTTGACAGGAATGGACATTTTTGAGAACTATATACAATTCTTTTCCCTGTTGGGAGATGTCCAAATGTCAGATAATCATGTAAAATGTAGGACACATATAAATCACTGACTCTCATTACTTTAATTTTCAGAAAGTGGATCATTATTGCAGTTGTTGTTGGAAGGGAATTATGAATCCATCTTTCTAAGTAAAGCAGTCCAGAATGTCTTCACTATGTCTTCAGGAAAAGAGGACACCATTGAAAACTACCTGGAAAAGCAGATACAAGCTTACCTAGATTGTTCTTCAGCCGACATAGATTCTATTGAAAGGTAAATTGTTTTGAGAAGAATAATGCTTTGCTTGCATTTGAACCACAATACATCCCCCCTCCAATGCCCAATTTCAAATGATCTCAGAAAATATTCAGAATGTGTCTGTGGAGATTCTCAGTCATCCAGGTCATAGTTGTCCCAAAGATGCTTTTCCAAAAGGTAACTGGACTTTCTTGGTTTTTCCTTCTTCACATCTGAAGAAGCTTCTTGGATAAGAAGTGAAATATTTTTAAAGAAAAAAAACAAGTCCAGCTGCCTTTTGGAAAAGCACCTTTGGGAAATTCAGAATGTGTATTATAAGTATGGTGTTCAGTGTTGCTTATTTGGCTTCAGCTGTAATGTGGGAGTAGCTCATTCCCTCCCTGTTGTTACTGCAGTAATGAAAAATATAATATGCCAAGGAGTTAGCTTCATGGGGTGAATTAGGACACGCATTGTTAAGATTTGCGATAATAGAAAATTATGTTTGCTTTAAATGCCCAAAGTAGGCTTCCCATCTTGCTTTTTCCATTGTTCTTTCATTTAGTAGCCTGAGTTTCAGGAGAAATTTTGAAAGAAGATATACCTACTCCATGTTCATATCTTCACATTTTACTGGAAACTGTACCTGAAAACTTTAGTAATGTGAGATTTCTGAGTTTTGTCCTTTTCAGTCACTACATCCATTTGTTGGTTTTGCCCAGACTGTATTACATGTAATTAAAATACCATTGAATAAATAAACATTCATTGTTTATACTTAATATTATATGCTCAGTTTATGGTTTGGGCTTGATATTTCACCTGTAACATTATTGGAAAAATGAAGATGCATTTCCTTTAGCTTCGTTCTGCTATCTTTCAGCTAGCCATTCTTGTCCAATCAAGCCTCTGTTCTCACCAAAACCAAACATTCATCTCAAAGATAAATGTTTTGGCTGGGTTTATGCATGACATCAAGACATAATTTGTTTAATCATGGCTTGTTAAATGGCTCGTCACATGTTTCACAGTAACTCAAAACTAAGTGTGATATGAATTTTGTCTGTCAAATTAGTATTTGGTGGTTTAATGATTTGAATGATTTGTAGTAATTATGGTAACTTGAGATATTAATCTTATGTCTGAAAGGACTCTTAAAGGAGACTTAGATATGAAGTGTGTTGTATTCACACACTTTCAAGGGTTCCTTTTATGCCTTGTGTTACATTTATGTTACATGATTTTTTAATTTTCTTCACCATTCTGATTTAGTAGTTCTTGGTAGATTTCCACAAAGAAAGACATATGAAAATATTGCCAGTTATGAAATCATAAATTTCATTTATCATCTTTTATTTTATCATAGACTGTATCTAATGATATACATGCACAGAGTTAGGATTGTTCTAAAATTTCAAATTCAATAAATATTGTGGCAGTGCAATGATTCCAAACTTATTAATAGGTCTACCTTCCATCTTAGCCTGCTCTTCTTCCACATTAATTAGTGAAAGACAGATTTCAATTTCCTTGATATAGCCAAAATAATTGTTGGCTTTTCTAGTACTTCTGAAATTTTAGGAAATTGTATGCCTTGTAATTAATCAACTGTATCCAAGGATACCTGAATGGAGGCCAGAAGATATTTCTCCTCAGGCTATTCTCAGCAATCAGGAGACTTAAAAGGAAACCACGGTAAAGAAGAATGTTGACTTTGCTTTTTGTAAGCTGTCTGGGAAAGACACAAATGAAGATCACATGACCCTTGAACACTGCAACTGACATAAATGCATACCAGTTGTTAAGCACTCAAATGTTGATCATGTGATTATGGGATGTTGTAATAGCTATTAGTGCAAGTACCAATCATAAGTCACTTTTTCAGGGGTATTGTATCTTCAAATGATCACTAAATGAATGATTGTAAATTGAAGACTACCTATATTTACTCAAACAGGCTTTCTGCTCTTAGACATTCACCAAATGTTTTATTTTGTCAACATCTTCTAAAATGTTCTATGTAAACTATAGGTTAGTTCTCAAAGAATGACAAATTTCTGTTCTGTATTCATGTTTATATAAACACAACATCTTCATGTGTATTCCAGGCAAAGTGTGGTGTTCCTCCTTGGTGTAGGAAGTTTACAGCTGTTTGCGCAGAGCAACTGGACTGGACCTCCTGTTGACTTACAACCTCAGGATTTTCTTCCACCTGAAATATTGCAACAACATAATGAGGTATTTTCCTCCCAACTTCAAATAGTTGTGACTGAAAAGTGCTTCTTTTAGTATTAGAAAAATGGCAAATTGCCGGCTAATGTTATACATATCCTTTTTATTTATTTCAGATTTAAACATAAATATATGATGCTAAGAAAGGAAAAGTGATAAACATAAATTATAATAGTAAACTATTTAGATTGATCTTTGGTCTTTACAGTACATTCTCCTTCGGTTATATTTGAAGGTTTAGTTGTTAAACAATCTCACAATTCGTTTATTACAATTCCTATCTGCACTATTAATTGTTAGTGGTATGTAGGACAGTTTCCTGGTCTGTATTGGTAAACCAGGTAATTTGGATTGGATCCAGTGATGTTCTGCTGATGGGACAGGTGCTTCTTTCGGATGAATTATCTGATTCTTTGAATTGTCTGAGAATATGCAATAGAAGATTTAGTTTTCTTTTAACTGTACAATCCCTTCATTGTCATTATTTGACATTGTTTCTTTCTCCTAACTAATACCATGCCGGTATATTTCCCCTACCATCACCATTTAAATTAGGTGAACAGTCATTGCTGGTGGATTGGATTCTCCTTCCCTGTGAAATCTTCCCCATGGGGCAGATTTGTTATGCAAGGAGAATTTAACTAACTTTGGATATAGCTAAAGCTAGGTGACTCAGAATAAGTCAGGTAATAGGCTATGCAGAGCATTTGCAGGGATGCTTGCAAAATTCCCATTTTCAATGCATTTTAACAGTCCTCTTCCTCTCCTCTAGAAAGTTTGGTCCAGCTGCTTTGAGAGTCTCCCAGGTTGTTTCTTTAATCCTACTCAAACTATTGTGGTGAAAGTATTGCCATTTATCACATATGCACTTGTGCAGACTCTAATGAAGTATGTGAAGCAGCCATAAAAGTGAACCGTTCAAAGAAGGTGGTTCCCCTCCTATGTGAGCTTTTCCCCCAGTGCCAGTGCCAGCATGGCAGAAATGGCAGTAGAGGATGACCTGTAGCAATTATCATAGTAATTATCTGTAGTAATTATCATGGTAATATAGCAATATGAAGCAGTCACATGTCATTTGTGAGTTGCAGACAGATGCTGCCTTTGTCTTCCATTTGCTTCAAAGGATCTCGAATCCAAAGCATTACAGGTAGTTTTCGACTTAGAACAGGTCACTTAACTGTTCAAAATTATGATGGATGCTCCCAAAAGCTACCTGCAACACATTTTTGCAGTTACAATGGCTGCACATACGTATCCCACAGTTGCTTGATTGTATTTTGCGTGCTTGGCAATTGGCTCACTTTTATGGTTGTTTGCAGTGTCCTTCGGTTTTGCAACTGCAGTTTGTATTCTGTTTTGCTGATTTCCAGTGATTATTTCTGGTTTCTGGCAAAAAATGCCCATTGTGGAAAATTGGTTCAATTAAATCATGGTGTTCATTTAACAAAAGTTGCAAAGAATGTCAAAAAAAATCAGATCTGGTTATATGATGCCATGACTTAACAACTGTAATTCCAGGCTCAACTACTATCATAAGTTGAGGACTATCTGTACACAGCCACTAAACTGCAGTGCTTTAACATGGATGTTGTATTGTGTCTTCTAAAATAATGCAACTAATATGACTTTCTTTTTTACTGTTTCCAGACCAGTGCATTGTCAACTGCTATCTTAGGAATGCTGGTTCTAGATGGTGAATCAATATACAGCTTGGCCTCCCAACCTATCTTGTTGATGCTAGCTAGAGTCATCCTTGTGAATTCCAGAAACAAGCTAGAAACTATTCAGGTAAAGAAAAACATGATTGAATAATTGATCTTCTTTCCAAATTAGGAACCATTAAAGGGTCAAGGAATTACCCATGTTTTTCAGGCTATGCTTCTTTTGGATGTTATTTTAGTCTCTCACAGTCATTGGAAATTAATGCAAGCACATAGATGCCAAATAATATTTTGAATATTGGAAGGTCCTTTAAATTTGATTGATCCATTTGCCTTTGCAGCTCACTTTGTCATATTTCATATCCTGGTGAGCTCCTTGTGAACTTTTCTGAGTTCTCCCTGGGCTGTGACTAAACTTGGCATTTTCAGACAAAAAATCAAATGTTCTGCCTCCGAGTTGTGCGTCATTATTTATTGACTGGATTTATGTTCCACTTTGTTCAAGGATTGCTCAAGGGCGTTAATGTAAAAATATGAAGGTACAAATTTAAAAAAAAAGGTAGCGACAATTCAAATGGTGAATACTAAAAAAACCTCACCCATATTTGATCTACACCAGTGGTCCCCAATGTTTTTTGTACCAGGGACCAGTTTCATGCAGAAACACTTTTTCAAGGACCGGCAAAATCAATTCTTCCCCAATAGTAAAGGGCTTCTTAGCTTTAGCTAATATAAAATATATATTTTAATCACGATTATTCATTCTTTGCGGCCCGGTACAAAAAGATCCACGGACCGATGCCGGTCTGAGGCCCGGTGGCTGGGGACCCCTGATCTAGACTACAGGGTTAGGGTTAGTATCTTTTTCAAATCTTCTCACTGTTAAACACTGTTTAAGTGCCATGTGCATGAAATAAAACCAAGCGAGATAAGTCGATCTGATGTTTGAAAATATATTTTTTTCTCACTTTCAGACATTGCCCTGGTGGACACTGCGATGTATTAATCTCCACCAGCAGTTGCTAGAAGAAAAGTCACCTGAACTCTTTGCTGTTGCCCAGGCCTGTATACAACAAGGTACAATTGACATTGTCATTAACTATAATTGAGATTCATTTTTAGTTTATAGGGATTGAATTGCTACCTTATTACCTTATTTTTTAGGATTCTCTTTAATCTGAGAAAATCCTAGGAACAAATGACTTTCAATGCATTTTGTTTCTGTTTTAGGAAATCCTTATTCAGTAATTCAGGGTTAAGAATAACCCTGGTTATTCTTAGAAGGGGATGAGACTATTGAATTGTAATCAGTTCTGTCCATGGTTTGTCAAGCATATCATCTGAGCTAGGGAATTTGACTTCTTCCACTTAGAGTAAGCCTAAGAAAAATATCACAGTGCTTTCCTAAATGTCATAAAGTAGCAGTGGAAAATCAGCCCTCCAGATGTTGTGAAACTATCACGTTAATATTGAGAGATGCTGGTGGTTCAGCAATATTAAGACAATTTCTTTACATTCATAATCAGCAACTTTAAAGGACTATTATGATTAAGTTTGTAGATGTTTGCCCTTTGATATTGTTTCTTTGGGGATATATTTTTAGCAATTGTATGGTGAGGGAGGGTTTTTCTTTCCTTTGTTTTTATGGGGAGAAAGTAGCTATGCATTTATATTTGTGTGAGAGTGTGTGTGTGTGTGTGATTGTATGTAAGGAACCGTGATGGCATTGTGGTTAGAATGCAGTAAAGGTAGTCCTCGATTTATGACCACAATTGAGCCACAATATTTTTGTTGCTAAGTGAAACATCTGTTAAGTGAATTTTGCCCCATTTTACGGCTTTTCTTGCCACCATTGTTAAGTGAATCGTTGTTATTAAGGTAGTGATCTGGTTAAGAGTCTCTGGCTTCCCAATTGACTTTGATTGTCAGAAGGTCACAAAAGGGGATCATGTGACTCCAGGCCATTGCAACCCTCATAAATATAAGCCATTTGCCAAGCATCTGAATTTTGATCACGTGACAATAGGAATGCTGTGGTTGTAAATGTGAAAAACAGTCCCTATTTTTAGTGCCGTTGTAACTTCGGTCACTAAACAAACTAGAGATGGTATTTAGCAGGTTCTGATCAGTTCTAGAGAACCGGTAGCAGAAATTTTGAATAGTTTGCAGAACCGGCAAATACCACCCCTGACTGGAGATTTTACAGTCTCCTTCTCCTGCCATGCCCACTAAGCCATGACCACAGAACCGGTAGTAAAAAAAAATTGAATCCTACCACTGAAAACAAACTATTGTAAGTCCTTGAGCTTACAATAGTTTACAGAACTTAAAAGCTTACAGAGTTAGCAGGAGTTCAATCCTGACCAACTCAAGGTTGACTCAGCCTTCCATCCTTCCAAGGTGGGTAAAATGAGGACCCAGATTGTTGGGGGCAATATGCTGACTCTGTAAACCCAATTAGAGAGGGCTGTAAAGCACTGTGAAGCAGAATATAAGTCTAAGTGCTATTCCTATTGTCTTTGTGTCATTATTGACTCCTGGCAATTGCTTGGATTGGTCCTTGCAATTTTCCCAACAAGGCTTTTTGGAAGTGGTTTGCCATCTTCTCAGGGCTGAGAGACATCACTGGTCCAGCTGTGTTTGTGCTTAAGGTGGGAATAGAATCCTTATTCCCCTAGTTTCTCGCCTGATGCCTTAACCACTACCTCACGCTGGCTCTCAGGTTTTTGTAGTGTGTGTTTATTTCATTATTTTTTTTAAATAAAATATTTTGGGCAGCATTGATACAATTTTTAGCAGAGTAGAGTACTATGGCTCGGAGCAGTATTTGTGCAGAAAGTTCTTTGGTGCAACATGCTTTGTCTCTGTGATGTTGAGCTTTTATATAAAGAATATGTCTCTTTCTCAGCAACATCACTTCCCTGTTTATGGAATTAAAAATGGTTGTGCTTTGTGGGACTAACTGTGCAATTTCATATTTGGAAACCTAATCCTCACCATTTCCTTAGGTTTGGTGGGGAAGACAAGCAAGAGAACCCATGCAGATTTTCCACAGTCTTAGTTTTAGCTGTATTTTCTTTGCTGTTCTGACTTGGGAACAACACCCAGACACACCAGAAATAAGCCAGAGATCTGCCCCTGGACATAAAAGTATGTTTAAAGCAAGTCAAAATTTATAAACTCAAGTGCAAAAGAAAAAAAAATTAAAAGTATGATTTGTGGTTCAACTAATCCCTATTAAACTGATGAAACCCTGAATTAGCATTCTGTCCAGAACTAGGTCTGTTCTGCATCAGATTAAGCAATATAATAAGGCTATGCAGTGCTCCGGTTTCAAAGGGGGAAACTGATTTGGAGTATGCATATGTATGCATATTGCATCTCCTTAAATCAATGGCTTCTCCACCGTGATCTTATGAGAAGATACGGGTCCATTAAGAATTAGCTGGCAGGTACAACATTCATGCATATGTGCACTCTGAATCTTTGAAATTGGATCTTTGAGTAATTATCCACTTACATTTCCTTAGGCTTAAAATTGCTGCAAGATCAATTCAAAGACCTATGACTGAGAAGAAAATAGTAATATAGCAAAAGTGATCCCATTTGTGCTTGGTTAGGGGAGATCACTGGACAGAAAATAGATTATAAACTGGAATTATTTTTACTTTGAATTATGACAGAAAAATATAATAAAAAGGAGATTTATCTAATAATACACATCATCACAGCAGCAAGAATAACTTTTGCCCAAAAATGGAAAAATAGAGAAATTTCTGATGAAGGTGAAGTGATAAAGAAGATATTGATATATGCTGAAATGGATAGATTGACTCTGGAATTAAAAAATAAGAATGAGACATAATACTACAAGATATGGAATGAATTTTATCAATGGTAGGAAAAGAAAGGAAGGATCCAGAATAAAAAAATAAATAGGATTTGTAGAAGGGGTAATCACAGATAAAAAGTAACTGTACAAATGTATAATTGTATATAAAATATGTATTACATATTATAACATGTATGACAAAAAGGAATGTCAGGACGATCACACCGTGTCCAATGTTTTAATAAATAAAATATTTAAAAAGATTGGATTTTGGTAATTCTTAAACTCTATGGCCTCATTATATGGGAAGGAAATATATTCTCCTTATGTTCTGCTTGCAGGATGATAAACTAAAAATTGGGACTTTAAAAAAAATAAGATGCTGCCACTTAAAATAATGTACTTGTTTATTTTTCTTCTCACAAAATAATATTAATCTTGATTTAAACTAAGATGTAGTAATGCTGACTAATGCTTCTATGAAGGCAAATTAGGAAATCAGGCAAATTAGGTTTGCAAGATCATACATTATACTTTAGACCAAGATTTTTCATATTTAAAACCATATATCATAATCATGTTAGCTTTGTCAGTATCCTAAGCATCTTTTTATAGAAAGTACATCATTGCACTATTACTAATATCTTGTGACTTTCATTTTAAAAACACGAAACACCACTTGTTTCATAAATAGAAAATATTTAATAGATCTGTCATTCAGTTCATGAGTGCAAAATAATAATTCTTTTATACATTTTAGATATAAACATCCAGTTTTTGTTCTCTCTCTCTTCTCTCTTTCTCAATAAATAAATAAATCCCTTCTCACCCTGTGTGTAGCATGTGTCTTCCTCAATCTTGGGTCCTCTAGTTTACTAGAAGCCTGGAATTTGACGGTTCTGTGCAGTATCTTAGCTATTCACTGCACTCTTCTGGAGAGCTCTGATGTTGGTCCTGGGATCTCTTGAAGCCTCTCCGTTGGCTCTACTGCTCATTGAATTAAAAGCTTTTCCTAAGGTCAATCCAGGCTGCTCTCAGATTGGTCTGTCTAGACCTCAAGTCTTGGATGACACTTTATCTCTGAGCAATTGATGTTTTGAACCTCTGATATTGCTCCCCAGTGCCATTCTGTGCTCATGTACTGATCTGTATGGTCCTGTGACTTGGGTGATTATGATGCCTGATAGGACTTCCCATGTTGTGGGGAGCCTGGTTGTCATCTGGTAGTTGACAGAAACTGTTCCCTTGTGGAAATCTTTCATGATCAGCACTACTTGTGTTATCCTGTCTGGGTGGGAACTTGCTGCTAGTAGCTAGCTCATCTGTGCTGCTAGGTATTAATGCACCACCGTTAGTTTCTTTTACTAGTAGATATATATGGATTATGTTCAGCCCAGGTGCTGCCCAGTTTTCATGTTCTTGATCTGTTGTTGGATGTCTGTTACTCTGATTGTGAGTGGTTCCCCTTCTGGGAGATTGATATGATCTGCTTTCAGGTCCTGCAGCCACTCTGACTGGTATTATGTGTCTTCTCTTTCTTCCATATGTTCTTCCGGTACTGTTCAATTTCTGCTATTGGTGACTTTGCTGCTACTGTGTTGTTGTACTGCAGTTGGAAGTACACCTTGGATGGTTCTTTGGAGATCAGGGCATTTATTTTATTGACCTCTGCTTTTCTGATGTATCTCCTTAGTTTGGTAACCAGTCTTTGTTTAGCAATCTCTGGAACTCTAGATGGAGTCGAGTCCTTATATTTTTTCAGTAGGTGGAACTATATCCTTAATTTCCACACCTTTCTGTAGTTCTACAAGTTGAGCAATTACTTTCTGAGTTGCTTTAATTCTCACCTGTAACTTCATTTTCCAGGGATGTTATGTACTATCTTTCTTGATTGTTTAGCCAAGCATCTCTAGGGTTACAGCAACAGTAGCCTATACCACTTCAGTGGTTTGAGTTACAGTGGGGCTCTGTTGGCATCTTCTAGCATACTGTCTGATGGTAGTTCTCCCCTGAGTCTTAGTAATCAGTGTTGAGGGTTGGCTGTAGTTAGTTTGTTTAGGAACTTATACCTCAAAAGGCAACTGTGTTTTGTCATGAAGGGGGAGGAAGTGATGTTAGCTGTACATGTGGTTGTTGTTTCAGGTCATCTTGAGTCCAGTATGTAATGTATAGTTGGTCAATCTCAAATTGTGAAAAGAGTTTGCTCTTCACTATTTTGAAGCAATGATTAACTAGCTGTCTCACCATTAGGGTGTTTGCAGGCCTTCCATCCTTTCCTCATATGTTTCATATATCCCCTCTCTCATTAGATTTTTACTGTTGTGGAATATACATAGAATGCTAATTCTAACAATTCTAGATTCTTTTATCTAGTGACTAGTCCATGTATGGTTTGTTTCAGTAGCCCACTTATTGTCAGATTGTCCTATTTTCTGAATGTCTGATGCAGGCCTTGTTAATCTGGGTGGTAACTGAACCAGCATGATTCTCTTAGTTCAGGTCACTCTCAGGCAAAATGTTAGGGGTTCTTAGCAAGGCACTTACTGCCAAGGTAGGTACCACCCAGGATTTGAACCTGTCTCCTGCATCAAAGACTGGTGCTCTAACCACAACACTATCCAGCTGGTGTGTGAAGATATGTGCACGCACACCCATCCAGCTCCCCTTTAGATTTGAAAACAGATATAAAACCACATATTTTCTGACTACAATAAGATTGTATTACTCTTTATCTTATCTGTGTCTTTGACCAAATGCTTACGAAATGTTTTAAAACCCTTTAAAAATAAATTGCTTTAGTTCTGGGAAAACAGATTATTTGGAGATGAATATATGTCTGTAATTCATCCACTCTTTTAAATTGATCTAAAAATAAGCCTTTTTTCATCTTCTTAGAAATGTGAACTTTATGTCAAGTGTTTAATTCTTAAGACCTTTTATTTATTTTTTTAAAATAATGCTTCTGGTACAAATGATCGCATGTGGATTTGAAGAAAAAACTCTATGCAGGAAAATAATGCTTTTTTTCAAAGTTGCCGGGTTTTTTGTCCAATAGAGCAATGAAGAAGTTTTCAGTTATTGATTAAGATTGACATTTGGAATATTACATATGTTGAACAGATTCTCTTTTTCTCTCCCTTCAGTTTTTCTCCCTTCTGTTTCACCTTCGCTTATAATTATATTTTACCACTGATGTATTGCTCTCTTCAATGCTCAGAATTGTTTCCTAGATTAATATTTGCTCTGAGGTTAATGGTGTTTATCATTTTCTGAAACCAGGTTTAGAAGACCAAATTCAGACCAACTGCCAAGTATCTTAGCCACTGGTTTTGGTCTCAACAAATAAGGGTCTCCATCTCTCATAAGATAAATTTTTTTGCCCTTAAGCAAAAATATTATATATGTATGTATGTATGTATGTATGTATGTATGTATGTATATGTATATGTATATGTATATGTGTTGGAAGGAGACAGAAATATAGCTAAGTGTTAAGTGTCATCTACTCAAATATTTAAAGTTATACAGAAAAATGGAGTATGGATTTGAATAAGACGGTATGTAAACTAGGCCTTAGCAGGTCCTAAAGCGATTTCAGACTTTATAGCAGTGCTGACTAACCTTTTCGTTGTTGTGTGCAGAAAGTGTGTGCATGCCTGTGGGCGCGTGTGCCTGTGCCAATAACGCAATGAGTGTGTGACATCTCCCCCACTACGTGCACGTATGTGACCCTCCCCTGTGCATACCGCATGCCTCTGTGCATGCATGTGCAACCCTCCGCATGCACCACGCGCCTCTGCACAAGCACGCGCAAGCCCCACTGCACCCAGGCTCCCCCATGCATGTGCAGCAGATACTCAACAATCAGCTGGCTGGCAGGAGGCACGCGTGCATGCGCAGTGGATCAGTTCCAGGCGACGACTTGCATGCCGGCAGAAATAGCTTTGCATGCCACTTCCGGCACACATGCCATAGGTTTACCATCACAGCTTTATAGTCTTATAAATGCTGACCATCAAAAGTTAAAACAGAAAATGAAGTGTGTGTGTGTGTTCGTGTCCGGGGGGGGGGGAGGCTCTTGGATNTGTGTTCGTGTCCGGGGGGGGGGGAGGCTCTTGGATATTTATGTATCATCTTTCACAAGAGTTTTGGAGGATGCCAAACTGGGAAGTTTGTAGTTAAAACCTTGATGTATGAAAATGCAGATGAAACCGGTCCGCTTTCAATTTAAACTTAGTTTATTTGCCTAGGGAGTAGTAAATCTGGTATGTATTTCTCTGTTTTTTGTTATGTTTTCTTCACATTCTGTTTCTTAATTTTTCTTTTCCTTTTTTCCAGTTTCTGAAATTGAGACTTTATTCAACGATGATGAATGTTGGCATCTTGCTGTTCAATTTCATCTAGAATGTGCTTACACATTTTTGAATTATTATGAGTATAAAAATGCGAAAGAACATTTCCTTGCAGCTAAAGACATAACTAAGTTACAGATTGAGTTGACAGGTATGTTCTTTTCCAAGTTCTTGAATATTAATCTTTAACCCTAACTGTGCTGCATCACTTGACAATTTAAAAAAGAAAGAAAATGGCAAAACACTGAAGAGGGCAACAGTCTCTATAATACTTTTGGTGTGGCTCTGAGAAATTATCTTCGTTAAAATTTTAGATTAGTTTCAACAGTTTACTAAAATTGCAGTAAAATTTTGAAAATCTGTGGAAGTCTGAATGCATCTTTTATAAATGCAGGAAGATTTTCTGTTGCTATCTTTCCCCGTATGATCTCTCAAATGTGTCTTGGAAACACTTCAGAATAAATTTGTGGCTATGTGAATTCTGTTATAGAAAATGGCATTTCTCCATCCCTCCTGTATTGATTTGCTAAATTTGCATCTATCTTTCACCAAAAGATGGACCAATACAACAATAAAACATTAATAAAAGGCAAATATAATAAAATCAAAATAGATACAAGTGTTGCAAAAATTAATAAAAACAATTCATAGCAATCAATTTGCATATAGTTTCTTGGCTCATGATCTAATTTAAATGTGTTTAAATGTTGTTGAGGGGAAGGTTGTTAAAAGACACAGCTAGCTGACCTCTTGGCAAGGAAAGTCTTCCCTTGAATCTCTGTCTCAGATGTTTGCAAAACTTTAAAGCTGAATAGATTCACTTAAGAGAGACTGAATATAATCTCATTCAGGAAAAGTGTTTTTAGATCTCCGTACCACCTGTTTAATCATGCTGTGTAATAGAATGGAAGGCAGAGAAAGCAGAAAATCCATCTTACATTTTTAGAAGCTTTTGCTGAATCCAGGCTTCTTTCATGAATGGGAGCGAACTATCCAACTCTTTGTTTGGAATGTAACACACATAATTTTATATATGTTATTGTGACTTCAAAATTGCAGATTTTCTATTTTTCCCCACTCTCTTTGCTTGAACTCAGTATATATTATGAAAATTCCAGCACCATAATAAAACATATCTATACATAATCTGTTCTTTCTTGGTATTTTTTCAAAGGTTAATAAGTTTAATGAAGTCCCCCATAACCCAGTTTATGCCATTTGTCTTCACTGACATGCAGGACAAATACCCTTTCATAAGAGCAATATATATGCAATGTGCATTGCATATTTCTAGGAGACCTGGAGAAGAGGAATGCTATTGTGAAAAACACCTTTTGAATAATATTCCAGACACTTACCTGCAGTCTATAGCCTCAAAAACCCTTGAAAACCAAATTAAATCTTAGAGACCAAATTGAACACAGCAAGATTCTGCTCTCCTATGTCACACCCAAATTGCTTCACATGATGCTGATAATGTTGTATGTTCTGGTGTGAGAGTTTTGAAAAGTATGGATACATAATTGTGTGCATTGCATTTGGCCATTGACAGCCATTCTGCACTTTAGAGCTGCCTGAAGGAAAACAGCAAAAAGGATAATAGCCAAAGAGTTTCTTTGACAGGAAAGAGAAAGAATATGTAGCCACAGGGTGCAGCCACAAGGAAAAAAGATAGGAGAATGGAAAGAGTTAGCATGCACAAGAGAAACTATGACAACATGCTACCAATACATCCCATTTACTAGAAGATAGAGTTGGAAGGCTAGAGGTGTGAATTAAGTCTCAGGGGAACAAATAAGTGTTTTCCCCTTACCTATGCAAGTTCTGAGACTTGAATCCTCCTTTGAAGAGCTCTCCACAATCTCATCTCTAGAAGATTTGTCATTGGTTCCAGTTTGTACCTGATTCACCTCCTGCATTGCATACAGCCTGTCCCACCAGGCTTTCTTGGCAGGGCTATCCTTGTGTTGTCAATTGACCTTAATTTGGTAGAGAATAGAGGATTCATGGTTTATTACTCCAACTAAATGAATTCCATTCTCTCCTAACAGAGTTCTATTTTAAAGCTATCTGGAAGAAGACTAGCTTTAGTTGTTCATAAGTAATCACATTCTTGTAGATTACAACGTATTAATATAGCGCCCAGGCAACAGGAAAGTAATTGTCCCATTGTGCTTTGTCTTGTTCATGCCCATTTTGAATAGTTCAGTTCTGGACACTACAATCTAAAAAGAATATTGTACATTTAGAGGAGGATTACAAACTAGAGTACATTTAGAGGAGGATGTTAAGTTGGTGAGGAGGCTGAAAACAAAGAAGGTAGGTGTGTTTAGCCTGCAGAAAAGAAAAGGGGAGATGTGACAGTGGTTTAGAGATATTGAAACAGTAGTGGAGGAGCTGGAGTTGTTCTCTGCCACAATCAGAACAAATGGATTAAAGTTGGATTGATTTAGGTTGGATATTTATTTTTATTTTATTTATTTGATTTGTCAATCACTTACAAGATAATAGGTATAAGTATAAAAATGAGTAAAATACAGGAAATAGGTATGAATAAATGAGGACAATATGGCAGGGAAGGAGAAGGGAGAGAGGAAACAGTACTCCATTTCCGAGGACCATAAGGAGGAGGTGCTGGAATGGCTGAGGGAGA
>BHFT01036951.1:0-11910 GCA_004320025.1 Laticauda laticaudata
GGTGGCGAGTTGCTGCCAGCCATCTCGTCGGTTGTTCAGCTCGGTTGCCACGTGCCCGACTGGTCTCTTTGTCTCAGGATGCCACCTTCGTCACCAGTGTAGAAGCATGGGAAAACAGGAGACTGGAGACTAGCGTAACTTCAGCTCCTTATTCAAAGGTATAGATCTGTGTTGGACCTGCGAGCCACGGCAGTTCTTATAGAGCTTGCCCGCGGCTCTCACCCAATGACAGCTTTCTGAATCTCCCGTGATCGGCTCGTCCAATCATGGGAGATTCCTTACTGACCAATCATCGTCGTGCGTTTAGGCCAATCACAGTTCAGTCCGTTTCAGCCAATCAGGTTAGGGTATTACAAGAATGTTAATATGGAACAGTTTATATGACAAGGAAAAAAACAACCAAGAATCAGATATAAACTATTACATGTTAAAGAAAGAGGGGTTTGGGGTTTACCAGATTTGAAACTGTATTTAAGTTGTATGTTGTTATTTGATCTGGTCCAGCTAAAAGAATGGGTGAATCTTCAGAATAATAAGACTACTAGATTTTATAAGGTGATGAATTAAGATTTGGATGGCACAGTTACCTATAGTATGATAAAGTTAAAGTAAATGTTGATTTCAATAACAACTTGTTAAGCATGCCATTCTAAGAGTTTAGAATAAATATAAAACAAGGTTTGCTACAAAGATGCATCTTTGAGTGTTCCCCATAAAGTTTTTTTTAGAAAAGAAATAGTAGCAAAGTGAGAGTGGTTGATATATGGTAAAATAATATATTGTAATTTTGGTGATCCTAATCTCAAATCTAATGAAGAGCTAGAATCAGGACATATTTGCTTAAATTTAAATTAAGGTTTAAATTAAGGTTTAAATTAGACAGAAAGAGTTATAGATTTGACTTTGTCTAGCATTTCACTTATTTTTATAGCATCAATATACTATTTGTATACTATAGTGGCATCAATATACTATTTGTGCTTCATAAATAAATAACTGGAAAACATATAGTGACTTACCCAGGCAACCCTCCAGCTTCCATTACATTAGCAAGAGTCACATCATTTGACCAAACATCATATTGCCATTTTCGAAGACCCAGAACTCCACAAAGAACCCTTCCAGTGTGCAAACCAACTCTCATATTGAGATCTACTTCAGTGGCTTCAGCTACTGATCTGAAATATAGAAAAATTAGAATATTATTTATCAAAAGATTATCTTGTTTACCCTTCCCTCATAAATCAAAGATTTAAAAACTTCAGTGTTGTTACTTCAGATATTACTTGGGTTACAATGGCAATTGGGACCAGAATTTCCATTATTATGTAATGCTTAGTCATAAAGCCTGAAATCATGTGACTACATTGCTTAGCTATAGCAAATCATGCAGTTCTAGATAACACTGAAATTCTAGGACTCCACAGGTTGTTGTATGAGAAAATACTTAATTCAAATGTACAGGTGAAAACCCAATAAAATTGAAAATTTTATTGATCATTTATATTGATAGCATTAATGAAGCTATATTAGATCTAGTGATACATGCAGACATTATACCAAGAATTCAGTATAAGATTAAATCCTTAAATCTAGGACAATGTTGGTTTTGCTTAGAATTTTCCACAGCCATGTTCTGTGACATAGAGAAGAGATTTTATCACACTAATTCAAAAAGATAAGCTATGGTACACTATGGTACAAGCAATCCTTGAGTTAAAAATTTAAGTGAACCTGGCAATTACAGTTTAAGTTTCAAAGTCATAAAGTTTACAGTTTCAAAGTCATAAAGCAGATCACCATGTGACCTGACTTGACTTGTTCCTGAATCCAATTCAACATGCTTATTATCAAATCAACATGCTTATTATCAAATAATGGGGAATGCAGAAGAGCCCTGAAAACTGTCCTTTTGTTTTTCAATTGATTTTAAATAGTGGTTTTATTTACCCATGTCTGTTTCAAAATGTTAATGTACCCTTATGTACCTTTTTCATGCTTTATTATTTATTGTACACTGCCCAGATTCCCTCTGTGATGAAGATGGGTGCTTCCAAAATTTGATGAATAAAATAAATATGTAGTGTTTATAGCAAAACAACGGAATGTATTACATTTCCAAATATTTCGTAGCTATGTAACAAAAACATTTTACTTACTGAAAAAAAACCATGGAATTTCTTGTGAGCTCCAATAAATTGTCTCACATTCTTCAACCCTGCTTTTTAAATAATATCATTTGCCTACTTGCAAGTTAGTAGGAATTTCAATCAAATCTTTTCATTTTCAATTACAAAGTGTAATATTCAGCTATGATTATGTGTACTGTGAATCAATACTCCCAAGCAATGGAGAGATAGATATGAGAGTTGCAGTCCAATGCAATCATGTTGAACCCATGATAATATTACATTTTCCTCCCCTCATGCCCCTTATTTTCCAGTAGATAGCCTTATTCTCTACTATTTGAAGTAAAACTCCATTTACTTTTGAGAAATATCTTGCTTACACAAATTTTGCAAATACGTCTTTTAATTCTAGTCTAAGCGCACCTATTAGCAAGGGCATTTTATTAATGTTTTCCTTACAATCTTCACTTTGGTATTGTCACCAGGCAAATATGCACTCAGTTAACATTAAAATATATTTATTTAACTTTTGCTTGCTTTTGTTCAACTTTTGCTAAAATTGATTTATTTTCAGAAACAACTTCCATGCAGTGCTTCCATTGATAAGCATTTGCTTATTGCATATGATCCTAATTTACTTATTTTTCTTATATCAGAAAGTTATGCATACTTATCTTAGATTATTATGAGAGCTGACAAAAATGGAATGTTCATGTCAAAGATAAATTGCAGAGACCACCATGCAACATTTAAATGTAATAAATTATTGTCTTATAATTAAGCAAACATGGTCCACAGAAAAGTAACTAAGTAGCTAAGCAAACTTAACCCACAGAAAAATATTGTTATCAATAATTGTTTTCAAAGATTAAAAATAAAAAGACATTATTCTGAAAAGACATTAATCTATCTTTATTTCTATGTTAGAGTTAGTATTAATTTGATGACAAATTAAAAAAAAATCCTTATACCGTTCCTCTGAACAGTTTTCTATGAAAAGTTAATACTTAGGGCTGAGGAATCACAAATGCACAGCAGTTCCCAGCTAAACAAAGGAGGATGAAGTTTTAAACTCTGCTATTTCTTGCTGATGAAAATGAGAACTGTTTTTACAGAAGATAAATTCAGTGGATATTTAAGACTCGGTCCCACTGGCCGACGGACGCAAAACGTATGCATAAAGGACAGAGCAGATGAGCAAAATTTCGGGGGTGGCTCCATCCATTGTCATCCGCTCCAAAAAGTGGTGAAAACTTGCATAAACAGAACGGAAAAAAAAAAAAAGGAAAAGGACGGACAGGGGTTAGTATGTAGCAAGGGTGTTAAGCGGATGTTCATAGGAAGCTAGCGGATGACAGCAGATGGAAGCGGATGACACATCCGAAGGGGTTCCGGGGGAGAATGTGAAGCGGACGCATAGCGGAAGGAGTGGATGCATAGCGGATGATGCGGATGCATCATGGACGCCATTAGGAAGCAAAGTGATGTCGCGTGATGTATATCGGATGCAAAGCGTTCACTGCGCATGCGGGGAGTATGAATTGCATCAGCTCCATGGATATAAAAGGATGCAGCTCGCACGCAGTCAGCATTCAGAGGAAAGACGTGATGCCACATACATCTTGAAAGAACACCATGGTTCGTCAGTCAGGGAAGAAGAGGAAGCCGGTGCCTACTTGTGCCAGCCCTGGCAAGAAGGACAGAACACCCATCCCACCCCCTGGCACTGACTCTGAACCTGCTGCTGCTGCAGCTGGTGCTGCTGGTGCTGCTGCTGTGGTGGACCAGCCCAAGGCCCTCAAAGCCCTGCTGCTCAAGACCCTGAAGGCCCTGCCAGAGGGAGGAAGAGGCAAGGAAAAGGAGAAGGGAGGGAGAAACAGTCCACCCGTTTCCGAGGACCATGAGGACGAGGTGCTGGAATGGCTGAGGAAAATGAGTACTCTGGAGAAAGGGCCACAGAATCTATCGCGACACCAAGAAGAAACAGCAGCTTGGAGAGACAAGGCAGAGAGCCTGGGCTACACTGCAGATGTACTCCTGGATGGTGGAAGCACATGCACACCTGGTATGGCAAGCTACACCTCAAAAATTCTGGGCAGACCACTGTCAAGCTACTGACCAGGAGATGTACGTCAGGGCCAAGTGCAGTTTCCTGGAGGGTGAGATCCATCACTGAGGAGCAGCCCCTCTGACACCCTCTCCCTCAGACAGCCCACACACAGCCAGTCCTCTTCCAGTCAGGAGCCAGCTAGCCTGTCCGGCAGGTGTCTTCAGAGGGCCCCCGCCAGAGACCCCCCGACAGCTGCACTCCCATCAGAGGACTTGGAGGATCCCTGTCAAAATGGAGAAGAAGCGGCAGCCACCAGAGACCAAAGGACCCAACCCCACCCCAGCTCCACAGGATGCAGGCAGAGAGGCAGACTGGGGGCCAGAGCCACCCTGTCCTGTTGGAGATCAGGGGACACAATGAAGACCAGCACAGAACTTCTCTCTCAGCTGATCCACTTGGACAGAGGATCCTCCAGCCGCACACTTTCATCACCTACGTGAGCCACACCCTGAGGGATATGCCCGAGGCCCAGTACCAGGTGATGAAGAGAACATAACAGCACTTCTAAACTCTCAAGGCCCAGCTGAAGCTGCTCCTACCCAGTCCAGGTGATGTCACAGCCCTTCCACGGCTTTCAACAGCCTCTCACCTACCAAGGCTACGACTACCAGGACTTCCCACAGCAGAAGCAGATCTTCCCAGTCCAGGCCCAGGTTCTTGCACGCCACAGATGCCAGTCCTCACCCAGCTGCAGACCAGACAGCCCCACTACACTCCTCCTTCCTCCCCCGACAGCCAAGCCCCTCAACGCACAACATCTTACTTGTGCCTGACATCCAAGGTACTTGATGAAGGGCCTCTCAATTTATGGGACTGAGTCAGCTCTCTGAGAGCTTCCTGAATACACCATCCCTGTTCTACTGCTGGGGCCAAGGACCCCAATGGCGCCTCAGACCAGCACTCAAGCCACAGCTACCTCCACAGTCCCTGGCCGCTTAACAGCTGAGACCATGGACATGATCCAGAGTGACTGAGAATAGTGCTAGAGACTGAGTTGTTACTTGTTCACTTAATCTTTTGCTTAAGACACTTTACTTGGTTCATTTTGTTTTTTAAAAAGTCATACAGTTTCCTTAAGACAGTTATTAATAAGGTTATCTTTGCTTCCACACTTGGTTCATTTTTTTTACTTAATAAAGTGTTGGTGAAAACCTTGAACAAATGGTTAAGCCTTTGCATGCTTGTGGGATAGATAAGGATAGTTGTGGATAGATAAGGATAGTTGATGGAAGATAACCTCCAGTGTCAAGCATAGTGAGACTGTATGGTCCACCATCCCAGCTGCCACACATATGGACCTTTATTATTAATAACAATGTATCATTGATTAACACATTTCAAAACATAACAAAGGTCTTTATTAATGCCTATTCATGGTAGGACCACTAAACATACATGGCACAATCTCAGCAGTGTGATGCGACAGGCTCAAGGAAGCATCCATTAATCATCTATCATCCTGTCTTGCCACTCACTGCTCCAGCTGGGGAGTTGTCCAGTGTTTCAGGAGGTTTCACTGCTTCTTCCCTTCACTGTGAGGCCTGTTGGGGCCTTGCACATCCTCAGTGTCTATCAGGTTTTGCCCTTGCCTCCATTCCCCAGGCTCCATGTCCCATTGTCTTGCTGGAGGTCCCACGAGCGCTGTTCTGCAAGACTGGGTAGCGGGTGTGCATGAGATTGTGCAGGATGCAGGCAAGCTTCCACAATCCTCCTCATGGTCTGTGGGGCGATGCTGCATGGTGTTGGAAGTACCTGGAACTGTTGGCCAGGATGCCAAAGGCATTCTCCCCCACTGCCTTGCCCTGGACAGCCTGTAGTTGAAGATCCTCTCTTCATGGTGAGGCATCTGGAAGTGTAGGGCTTCCTGAGGTAGGTTTGCAGGAGAAGGCGTCATCCCAACGCTGAAGTAGGGCACATCTTGTGTGTCATTGGGTAAGGGGGTCTGGATCTGGAAAACCGCATGATGAGTTGCATTCCAGCCCATCCTTGAGGTCACTGGCATTGTATACCTGGCTATCTGAAGCTGACCCGTTGCCTGAAGCATCGATGTAATGAACTTGTAGTCAGCATCAACCATGGCAAAGAGGATGATACTGAAGAAACCCTTGTAGTTGAAATAAGTGGACCCTGAACTTGGCTGGAGCTTTGGCAGGCCACGTGCTTCCCTATCTATGGCTCAACGTTGTGGGAAAGTTCCACTCTGATGCCACTGTTCTGCAAGTTTCCTACAGCCTTGTTCAGTGGTGGACATTTGAGGAGCTCCTCCACGTATTCTTACGATGAGGCCTGCACAACTTCTCTGACCACTTGGCTGATGGTGTGTGTGGCACCTCCATGCATACTGCATGTTCTGTATGTGGTTCCAGAGGCCAGTGTGCAGAGTGAGTGCCACCTTCAGTCCAGGGTCCAGGCTGGGACGGAAGTTGGTGCTCGCTTGGTCTACCTGGGTCTCAGACGCTCTAAAAGTTTGTCAAACATGGCTGGTGGCATCCTCATGAAGTGATGGAATGCACAAGGGTCTTCATTCCTCAGCTCCACTATCAACTGGTCATAAGTCCAAACACCATTCTTCTCATGATCTGTCCTCGGACTCACACAGCTCTTGGACGTCTCCTACTTCTCCTTGTGTATAAAAGGTGAAACAGTCTGAACAGGGTTTGGTTCTGGTCATGAATGATCGTAGCTACAATAGAGACTGTGTCATGATCCATGGTGGAGAACAATGGATGATGTGGAAGAGCAAGACAGGGTGAAGAGGTCTGTAGGACTGGCTGGACTCATACGGAGATCCAGGTTGATTTCTCTCCCTTTTTATAGGAAATATTGGTTGTCCGCTAGGTGCTTCTACATACTCTAGACATACTGCAGACATCCTAAATATCCGAGATACATCCTAGATAACAAATGTTTTGTCGTTTTAATCTTTATATACGAGATGCATCCGCTTACATCCTTTCTATTTCCGCTGCTACACACTACGCTGTGTGGACGTTCCGTGTATCTTTTGTTTCCTCCCTCTTTCCATTTTTCAGCTGCAGAGGTGTGAGTTGCGAGGATGGCCAGAGGATGCCGAAGAGAATACAGCGGACGTTTAACGGATGATAACGGAACATAGAACGTTTGTTGTCCGTATATGTCGCCGGATGTACATCGTACGCGGTGGAAAGTGTCATCCGTTCAAAAAGTTTTGTGGCAGCTGAAAACTTCTTGCGTGGAGGAAATCTCAATGACGGATGCTCGACAGATTGGAGTGTATGAAACACGTATGCAGTGAGTACACAACGGATGCATCGCGTTTTCCAACAGATGGCAAGCTTTTTTTAACCTTTTACATCCTCTTTGCATCCGTTGGTTCAGTGGGACAGGGGCTTTAGTCTTTTAAATTCCCCATCATCCCTGAAACATGCTGTTCTACCAAAATAAATTTCTTGGAAGAATTTGGGTCTTTAGAGCAGGACGTTTTCACAACTTGAGACTCACAAAGCTGAAAGTAGGCATTCAGTTACATCAATTTTTCAATGGCTGATCATTATCCAGACCTGTCCTGTATTCAACATTGAATAATGCTACAGCCTAAAGTAATGAGAGGATCTTACTCCTGCTTTTATCTTTTTTGCTTTATTCAGGAACTTTTCTTAATACAATTAAATGATTGGAAAATTTTTGCCTAAAATGCTGTACATTACATTAAGCATATAAAGAAGAGGTGGTATTCAGCAGGTTCTGACCAGCTCTGGAGAACCGGTAGCGGAACTTGGAGAACCAGCAATTACCACCTCTGGCTGGAGATTTTACAATATCCTTCCCCTGCCATGCCCACCAAGCCACGCCCACAGAACTGGTAGGAAAAAAAATTGAATCCCACCACTGATGTAAAGTACTTACGTGATGGTGTCAATCATATCCAATCCCATTTCAACACAGCAATGAGCATGATCAGTTTTGGGCTGAGTCAATCCTGATACACAATAGTAACAATCCCCGAGAATCTTTATCCTTCTGCAATGGTTTTCCTTTAATGAACAAAAGACAGGGAGAGGAGTAAAATTAGCTTAATTGAACACCTTTCTATAATAACTAACTTTAATCATCTAACACTACTCCCTTAGTTGTATCACAGCCATCTCTTTTATGAAGTCTTGGTTTATTTATTGCTTCATTTTGATGCTTCCATTTAATGTTTCATTTTGAAATAATCTTACTTCGTATACATAGAAATGTTATGTCCCCTAAAACATCTGTTTCTGCAGATATATATATATATATATATATATGCATTCTATAACTCTTGGTTTTGCCTTGTTTTCTTGTAGTTTCAGCTGCTGTTATATATAAAGCTTGGTGACAAGGAGGAAGATGATATATCAAATTAGTCTACACTAAGTTTAACGTGCAATGGCCATAATTACCAAATCTAACAATACATTAGAATCAATCAATGGATTACATCTGACTGCCTATGAGGATGGCAACTTAATTGGTATAAAATAAATCAATCATTTCTTAGTGGATATGTACTTTAGAGAATTGGGATTGACTCTTTTAAATGTTTTCTAATGAGGAACGGGAAACTATTGCACTCTTCTAGCACATGAGCACTCATTATGAACTAAGATGGAAACATCTGCTTAAGAATTTTGCTGACAGTCATAATGAGTTATTTCCTTTGAAACCGATAAGGACTTCATAATCAGAAATACCTAGAAAATTGCTAATTTGGGATATAAAAGAAATCTTTCTGAAAATTTTATACTCTCTCCATCCATTTGTCCAAACACCTTGCAAGCTATCCTGTCTGTTCAACTATCAGTCAGTAGCCTGGACAGGTATGGACTGCTGACTTTCCAAAATTAATTGCAATAAAGGAAATTACAGTAGGAAATCAGCAAGCTGTAATGGATTGCTGAGAAAAAAGAAAAAAAGATTTACTGTTTTCTTCTTTTGTTTACTGAAATATAGATTGTGGTAGTAGATTTTCCCCATTCCAGAATTCTGTTCAAAATCATAGAAGTTTAGCTAATTTAAAGTACTTGCTAGGTAACAAAGTTTAAAATTCACTGTTTTCATATTTGAAAAATATGAGAGGGATATGTAGGCAGGTCAATGAGGAAAGATCAATTACTTCCTCAGAATTGCTGGGTAGAAGAGAGGAATAGTTGGCTTATGCATGTGATGAGGCCCAACACCCAACAAGCAATTTGCACAGAAAAATTACATATCCATATCAGAATAAGAGTTGGAAGGAACCTTGGAAATATTGTAGGCAAACCTCCTGCTGAAGCAGGAGATCCATTACCATTTCAGACAAATAACTGTCCAATTTCTTCTCAAAAACCTTCAATGATGGAGCACCTACAACTTCTGAAGGTAAACTGTTCAACTGATTTATTGTTCTATGTATCAGGAAATTTCTCCTTATTTCTAGACTGGATCTCTCCTTGATCAGAAGAGACTTCCGGTGGTGAAAGGGTGAAGGGAGAGTGGTCTCTGTCTCTGGATCCCGTTTTTTCACTTTTTGGGACCTTTCGGGGCCTGAGGAGCCTGGAGAGCCAAGCGGAGAAGAGGGGAAGCCTGGAAGACAGCGAGGCAAAACGCGATCGCCAGCCGGCAAGAAGGGAAACCCCTGAAAATCTGAAATGAAAATTTCTGTCATTTTATTTCTGGCAGACCCGAGGCCATGGTTGAACTGTGAGTGAGGAGGAAGTGAGAAGATTATCAACAGAAAATGTCATTGAAGTGAAAATCCCAAAGTTGCAACTGTGATGATTGCCAAAAGTAAGTTTGAACTTCTTTCTGAGGAAAACAGAGCTCCAGTGAGGGGGAATAACCCCATAGTACAGGCGGCGAGACAGGAAGAAAGAGCTGTGATTCAGCACTTTTTACCAATGAAAAGAGACTGAGGGAGAGGGGTATAAATTGGAAGTGAATAGTTCTCAGAAGCTGAAAGGTGGAGATTGAAATAAGATGAGAACTAGTGGGAGAAGAAGAAAATCCAGGGAAGCCAGAAGAGGAGGTGGCGAAAAGAAGGTGATAAGGGAGAGACGATTGACTTCTCTCTGCTTCTTTGACGGAGGGCGATTACAAGACCAACGTGGTGAGTGGAGAAGGAGAAAGTAAAATTCGATTGGGAGAGAGCAATACGAAGGAAAGAAAAGGAAGTCTTGGAAGGAAGGAGGAGGTGAAGTAGAAGTGGAAAGATGTTGAAAGGATCAGAAGGAAAGTTGGGACAATGAAGGTGAGAAAGGCGAGACATGGAGAAAGGAGTGGCAGGACATTAATAGAGTGGAGAAGAAGAAAATATGGTGGAGAGTGGGCTGAAAGATGACAAAGGAGGATTGGAAAGAAAAGGAAGAGGTATGAGTGGAGTCATAAAGAGAAAGACTTGGAGGGAGTAGTAGAAAGACAAAGTGGAAGAGAGGAGAGTGGAAAACAGTTTGGACTGAGACAGTGAGATCATAGAGAAAAGAAAAGGAAATCTTTGAGTGAGGTGTATGAACTGAAAACTTTAAAGATAACAAAATAGGCTGGTATTGAAATATTAGTTTGATTTATATGATTAATATGATCTGTATGACTTGTATAATTTGAATATATTTGTCTATTAGGGCACTCTCTTAAGGAGATTGTGGGCATAAGAAATCAAAAAGGAGGCTTTCTCCTTTAATTTGAAATAACTTGATGGTATAGTTATCTTGACTAAATAGGATTATTGGGTTAAGGAACATAGTGATAAATAATCTTAGAGTAGGCTGTTAAGTGTTTAAGAAGAATATACACTGTTGTGAGTATAGAGAATCTAAACTTTGACCCCTCTTTTATTGTATAGAATTATATTATATTATACCCCTATTTTATTGTATAGAATTATAGAATTCTTTATATAGAATTAGCATTACTTGTTATCCCTTTTTCTATGCATAAGGAAAGGCAGGAGGGCTTTGTCTGAGTAAGATATTGTTAGATATATAGTGATATTGACTTTGAGATAGAAAAAGGGATAACAAGTAGTGCTAATTCTATATAAATATAATAAAGAGATTTGAAAAGAAGAAGGAATAAACTGAAAGTAAGAGATTAGTTTAAAATATATTGTAAAGGAGATAATAAAATAGGTAGAAATAAACAGAGCTTGAAAATAAGACAAGTGCCATGACATCAGCCTGGAGAATGGCAAAGAAGACAAAATCTAGTCCAACATTGACAATTATATCACCAGCCAGTCAAAAGGCAATTGAGGGAATGTCAGGGGCAGAAAAACAAACTGTAGCCAATATGCAAACAATACAGGCTTCGCTAATGACCATTCAAGAAACCATGCTTAAAATGCAAAAACAACAGGTAAAAACACAAGAGAATATTTTACAAAATCCTATGGAATTGAAAGGCAATATTAATAAATTAGAAGAAGAAGTTGATACTATACAGCAAACAATGCAAAAGAATGAACAGAAACTAGAAGAGGTGGAACTTAGAACAGGACAAAATGAAAAGAAACTGGAACTAATGGACAACAGGATGATGACAATAAACAAAAGATTAGAAGAACTGATTATCCACCTACAGATGGACCACGCTGCCTATTACTTGAGGTTTTAAAATATCATTGAAAGTAGAGATGAAGATCTGAATGTGCTTATGGCAGAATTACTTGTGCCAGCTTTACAAAGGGAG
>BHFT01036952.1:0-24565 GCA_004320025.1 Laticauda laticaudata
ATGCATCATGGCATGGCCTATAGGATGCGTGGCAGATGCCGTTAGACGGGAATGCAAAGCATCACTGCACATGCGGGGAGGATGAATTGTGTCAGCTCCGGCGGATATAAAAGGAATGCAGCTTGCAAGCAGTCAGCATTCAAGAAAGACCTGCTGCCAGGAGACATCTTGAGAGAAACCATGGGGAAGAAGAGGCAAGCCCTGTGCTACTCCTGCCAGCCATGGGCAAGAAGGACAGAACCACCATCCCACCCCTGGCGCTGACTCTGAAGCTGCTGTGATTCTGCTGCTGGTGCTGGTGTCCTGTGTGTTGCTGCCTGCTGTCTTTCTCCTCTGCTGCTGCTACTTGCTTGGTGGTGGTGGTGGTGTTGGCTTCTCCTGCTGGTGCTGCTGGTGCTGCTTGGCTGTGCCCTGGTCTCTCCTGCTGCTGCTGGTGCTTCTCCTGCTGCTGACTGCTTGCTTCTCCTGCTGTGTGGTGTTTTCTTTTTGTTTTTTTAGGACCAGCCCCAAGGCCCCTCAAAGCCACTGCCTGCTGAAGCCTGAAGCCCCTGCCAGAGGGAGGAAGGAGGCAAGGCAAGGAGAAGGGAGAGAGGAAACAAGTACTCAATTTCTGAAGACATGAGGGAGGAGGTGCTGAATGGCTGAAGGGAGAACAAGTACCTGTGGAGGAAGGGCCCACAGGCTCTATCGTTGAACACCAAGAGAAGCAGGCAGCTTGGAGAGAGAAGGCGAGAGAGCCCTGGGCTACCACTTCAGACGTACTCTTTGGATGGTGGAAGCACATGCACATCTGGTATTGGCAAGGCTGCACCTGAAGAAATCCGGGCAGGCCCGCTGTCAAGCTACTGGACTGGGAGGACCTATGAATGGTCAGGTGCAGCTTCCTAAGAGGGTGAGAATCGCCACCGGAAGCAGCCACATCTGTTTCAAACCCCTCCCTCAAGACAGCCCAACAGAGAGCCACTCCTCTTCCAGCCAGGAGACAGCTACCATGTCCAGGATGTGTGCCTTTGGAGGGTCCCCATGGCAGAGACCCACCGACCCCCCCGCGCCACCAGCAGGCTGCACTCCCCGGCCAGGGGACGTGGAGGATCCCTGTGCTCAGATGGAGCAAGAAGAAGCAGTACCAGAGGACCAACCCACCCCCACCCCCAGCTCCACCTCCATAGAAAGCAGGCAGAGGCGACCGGAGGACAGAGCCACCTGTCCTCTGGAGATCAGGGACACAAGATAAAGCAGCAAGATCTCCTCTCCCAGCTGGTCCACTTCGACATACATCCTCGAACCGCAAGCCTTTCATCAATGTACGTGAAGCCAGACCTCATTGACATGCTCCGAGGCCCAGTAACCAGGTGATGAGGAGAGGATCAACAGCTCTTCTGCACCCACCCTCCAGGCCCAGCTGAAACCTGCTCCTAACCCAACTCCCCAGGTCCTGCTCCTCCACCCCAGGGATGTTTCAAGCATATTCCCACGGATTTCAAACAGGCCCCTTGCTGACCAAGCTACCACTAGAGGATCTTCCCACAGCAGAGAGGCAAGCCCTGTCCAGTCCAGGTCCAGGTTCCTCAGATGCCACAGACACCCACAGACGCCTCACCTGACCCACCTGCAGACCAACGACAGCCCCACTACACTCCTCTTTCCTCCTTCTTCCACCCCACAAGCCAAGCCCTTCGTCAGAACATTCTGTCATCAGTCTTGGGCCTCACACCCAGGTGACTTGATGAAGGGCCTCTCCAACCTCACGGGACTGAGTCAGCTCTTCTGAAGAGCTTCCTGCACACACCATCTCCTGTTTTACTCTCCAGGGCCAGCACCCCAATGGTTGCCTCAGACCAGCACTTCCAGCACAAGCCACCATCCACAATCCTTGCCCCTTTACATCTGAGACTATGGGCATGCCTCAGAGTGCAGAGACTGAGTTTTACCTGTTCACTTTATCTTTGCTTAAGACATTTACTTGAGTCATTTTTGCTTTTAATAAGTCATACAGTTTGTTATTAACAAAGGTTTACCTTTGCTTCACACACTTGTGTTCATTTTATTTATTTAATAAAGTGTTGGTGAAAACTTTGAAAAAAGGGTTAAGCCTTTGCATCCTTGTGGGGGAATGGGCTAGGATAGTTTTGGATGGTAAGGATAGCTGTGGGATGGGTAAGGATAGTTTGTTGGGATAAGGATAACACTCCAGTGCAAGCATAGTGGGACTGTTATGGTCCACCCTCCCAGCTGCCACACCTATGGCCTTTATTATGAATAACAATTTATTTCATTGATCAACACATTTCACAAATAAAAAAAAACTCTTTAATTAATGCCCCTATTCAGTTGTAGGACCAACTCAACTACATGGCACAATCTCATCAGTGTGATGAGAACAGGATGAAGGAAGCATTCCATTAATCATCTATCATCCTGTCTTGCCACTCCACTGCTGCACTGGGGAGTTGCACCAGTGTTTCCAGGAGTTGCGGCTGTGCTTCTTCCCTTCAGTGAAGCTTCTGTTGGGGCCTTGCCACATTCACAGTGTCTATCAGTTTTTCCTTGCCCGTCCATTCACCAGGCTCCATGTTCCCATTGCCTGTTGACGGTCCACGAAGCCTGTTCTGCAACACTGGTAGCCGGTGCGCATGAGATTCGTGCAGGATGGAGCAAGCTCCATGGATTCTCCTCCAGCAGTCCTGGGTGATGCTCATGGTGTGAGATAAGTACCTGGAACCGTGTTGGCCAGGATGCCAAAGGCGTTCTCCACCACCCGTCTTGCCCTGGACAGCCTGTAGGTGAAGATCCTCTCTTTCACGGGTGAGGTATGAGGTGTTAGGGCTTATGAGTAGTGCTGAAGGGAGAAGGCATCAATCACCAATGATGAAGTAGGGGCACATCTTGTGTGGTCGTTGGGTAGGGGGTCTGAATCTGGAGAACCCTATTGAGTTGCCATTCCAAGCCCATCCTTGAGGTCACTGCATCCACCTGGGCATCTGAAGCTGACCTGTTGCCTGAAGCATCAATGTTACATGAAATTGTAGTCCAGCATCACACATGGCAAAGAGGATGATGCTGAAGAAAGCCCTTGTTAGTTGTGATAAGTTGACCCTGGAGTTGGCTGGAGATTTGCAGGGCCATCGTGCTTGCCATCGATGGCTTCCAAACGGTGTGGGAAAGTTCCACCTCTGATTACCACTGCTTCTGCAACTTTCCACTCCAGCCTTCTTCAGTGGTGGGACACTGGAGAGGAGCTTCCTACCAGGTATTCTCGATGAATGGCCTGCACCACTTCTCTGACCACAATGCTGATGGTGTTGTGTGGCACCCTCCAGGCATACTGCATGTTTCTGTACTGGTCCAGAGGCCAGGTGGCGCAGAGTCAGTGCCACCTTCAGTCCCAGGGTCAGCTGGATGGACGTTGGGGTTTGTCTTGGTCAACCGGGTCTCAGACACTCCACAAGTTCATCAAACATGGCTGGTGCGCCATCCTCATGAAGTGTTGGGAAGCATGAGGGTTCTTCATTCCTCAGCTCCTCATCAGCTTGTCATAGAGTCCAAACTCCACTCTTTCTCCCAATCCACTCTTCGGACCCAGACAGCTCTTGGATGTCTCCTTCTTCTCCTTGCGTAAGAAAAGGTGAAACAGTCTGAAGAGGGCTTGGTTCTGGTGTGAAAATGATGGCGGCTACAAAAGGAGTGTGCGATGAATTCCATTGGTGGAAATCAATGGTGATGTGGATGAGCAGAGCAGGCTGGAATAGGGTCTGCACACCACGGCTTGCTTGGACTGATGTGAGATCCAGGTGATTCTCCTCCCCCATTTTATGAAATGTCGGGTTTTCACGCTGGGTGTCCTATCGACCATACTCTGGAGCATCCTCAGAACATGTAATATCTGAGATACGTCCCATATGCGAACAATTTTGTCCGTTTTAATGACTTTATATCCGAGCTGCATTCCGCTTTCATCCTTTCTATGTCTGTGTGACTAACGCTGTGTGGACGTCACGTACTTTCCGCTTCCTCCCTCTTTCTGCTTTCCCACTGGAGGGATGTGAGTTGCACGGATCCCAGAGGATGCCTAAGGATACAGCAGACGTTGTAATGGATGACAATGGATGAAATCAAAATATTTCTTTAATATTTATATGCCACACAAGTTCATTCAGAAACAGATTCCTTTCCCTTTGTTGACTTACATTTTTTGTCAATAAGGTTGGCACTTTCCATTGGTAAACAAAGTCTTCACCTTTTCCCCCTATTATTTTTATTAGGGGTTGTTCGAACCATCAATATTCAGCATAGTCCAGTTCTCCAATTTGTAAACTTTACATTTATTTTATTATTTGACAATTCTTAAGTCCAGCTTTTATTTTATTGCCTGTTTATTGCCAAAATATTTTAGTTCCCAATTTTAATGTCAATCTTTAGTTCAGCTTTCTTCCCTTTACCACGGTTCGAAGCCCGTTAGCTGTTCAGAAATATTTTCTTTTTTTTCTGTCTCTTGTAATTTCACCGCTCACTTTTTCTTTCCATAAAAATCCCATGTATCTTAATCCGGGGTACTTTTGTTTAGTTTTATTGCCTAGTTGTCCCTGTTCAGATGTTATCCACCTCTTTCTTCCCTCCTGCACAAATCTTAATCCAGCTGAGTCCTCCTCTTCTAAAATGGGGTGGCCATTTAAACCACTGCTGCAGTTGTCTTCGGAGGGAAAAAGACCAAGCCCAGGAGGGGAGATGTGGTTCCCCTTAACCTGGCTTGCGGCTTCCCCTTAGTCCACTGCCCCTCCAAGGCAGCTTCAGCCCCTATTGTAATGATCGGGGCTCTCCAATGAAAGAGCACCGACCATAGCCGCAGAGAGATGCGATCTAGGTCTGTCAGCGAGGAGGCTCTGCCTTCTTCCTTTGACTATTGCAGTATTCTAAGGATTAAAAAAACTTTCCAATAAACTCATCCACCATAAATCTGTGCATCAAGGTTTTGTTCCTTCTCGGTACAATGGCTTTCTAGGATGCTTTGATCAGCATCATAAATTTGTTTGTATAAAATGTCTGAGACATTTGAAAACCAACATCCATCTAATGACCCTCAAATTAGATGTAAAGAGAATTAAATTGAATCAAATAAATAAAGTCAACTTCTAAAATTTTGTTTGTGGTTCCATCTGTCCTAGTTTATTGTGATCAAGAATGTAAAACCATGCTGGGCAATGCTGAGGAATCACTAGGCTAGATGAAACAGGGATAATATCTGTTCCCAGTAAATTAAGGACAGGTTGCAATTCTAAAGAGAAAAGATGTTGCTAACAAGAAATTCAAATCATCAAAAAAGTTAATAAATACCAGATAATACAAACGTTAGGCATGTTTTCACAGATTTTGAACTGTATTTGAATGTAAATATGATTTGAATTACAAAAATTCAGTTGCTACCCGTGTTTCCCCCAAATTAAGACCCTGTCTTATATTTATTTTTGCCATCAAAAAAGGCACCAGGTGTTATTTTGGGGAGATGTCATCCACTGACTCACCTCACTTGTACATGTCACCCCCAGCCTCCTTTTCAGTGTCAGAGGCCTTCAGGAAGTTATTCTGTGGCCAGCAAGGCTTTCCTGGGGCTCTGTTATCAGCTAAAGAGGAAAGCCTTGTTGGCTGCAGAAGAAATGGGCCAGCAAGGCAGGTGTCGGGGTATGCAAGGCCTGGCTACAACTGTCCAAAGGTACATAGTATGGAAGCTCCACCCCTCCATCCCCATCCTAGCTTAATTTTTACCCGTGTACTCTGGAGTAGGTGGGATCTTAATTATGGCTTATTTTGGGCTTATGTGTAAAAATCTAGCTAGGACTTACTTTCAGAGTAGGTCATATTTTTGGGAAAACAGGATATCACCCCTCCTTGCCTAAGTAACTAAGCTCAATAAATTAGCTTGTTTCTTACTTACTAATGGGAATATAGAAACAGTGCAAAGAATCAAAGCGTAACTGATTTATCTAAGTCTTGGGCTATCTGAAAGTTATCAACAAAGTCTTTTATCTCAGGACATTTGCAAACTAGTGGAGTGGTGAAATTGAACTAATTTAAAAAATAAAGCAAAGTGGCAAGGAGAAAGTTTGCAAATAAAAATAAGGACCAAAACCCCCGCTATTGTTGAGATTCAAACCATCAGTATATATGTTACAGAAGTCTAACTAACTGTGCTATTATAATAATCTACAAAAAGCATTTGTTTACTTAGTTCAAATGATTTCCCCATCTCACAAAGATTACTCTGGGTGGTATACAAGGATGATGACCTCAAAACCATAATATACAATTTCTCGTCTCCAAGGATAGAACAATAACCCCAATGAGAAAAAAATGACCCCTCCGGTAGCAAAGTTCAACCAAACACGCAGGTCGAAAAGTTAATGTTAATACTGGCTCAGCAGAAGGCATGTTCCTTTCTCTGCACAGCAGACAATAAGCCATTGAGATTATCCTGCAGTTGAGCAAAAGTGCTCTCACCCAAATGGGCAGGCACACTTGAGCAGACATAGGGAGGGAAAGCGTGGTTTTGAAACAGACCAGGGACATGCAGTGTGGAGCTTGCTTTCAGGTCAGGGGATGATCAGCAGAGGGTGAATCACCCATTTCTGCCCTCCCTAAACACTTGCCAGCCAGTTCTGCTGATGGGGAAAGAGGTTGAGTCTGCTTAAAGTCAGTGTCATGGGAAAATATTGAGGGTGTTTTTTCAAAAAAATGTTTCCGTCTTTAATCCAATCTTTGCTTACTTCAGCATGCACATAATTATCTGCTCCCGTTGAGTTGTGTGGCTTCTTGGCGATGTTCCAGATTGTACAGGATTCTTCCAAATTCCCCTTCAGAGGTGTGAAATATGGCTCTACGGATATTTACAGGACGGGGATGGTTAGTGAGCATGATGTTACCTACCTTACCTTTCTGAAGTCAGAACAAGAAGTATGCACATTGAAAAGCTGTTGAAAGTTTTCCTCTCCCTTTAAACTATGCTCAGATTTGTATCCAGTTATACTGCTTGTCTAAATATATTGTTTCCAGGGGAGCTCTTTTTTTAAAAAAATACACAAAATAAACAATAAACAGTGAAATAGGCTGTACTACATTAAGATGCTGCCTAAAAGGCTCTGGGCTAGTTTGACTGAAAGGACTTTTCCTTCCGATTACTTTGCTCATCATTTCAGTTATATTTGGACAGGAAATAAAAATATGACCCAAACTGTTTTTTTTTTTTTTTGATTGCTAGTACCTGTTCACATTAAAGACATTCACATTCAGGGATAATATAATACAAAGCTCACTCAACAGAGTTTGCAATCAACTGAAAGGCACACTCCTTTTAATTAATACTGATTGTAGTAATTTTTGAGGCAAGGAAATCATGTGGCCCTGTAGCTCCATGCAAGAATTTGCACAGCATGAGTCAAACCATGATAGAATATACTCTTGGTCCTTAGAATATATCTTTCTACTGGCTTCTTTCAGCCTGATAGTACAGAATATTTCTGTAAAGTACAGAATAACAGAGTTGAAAGGGACATTGAAGATCTTCTAGTCTAACCTCTGCTTGATCAGGGGGTCTTATACCATTCCAAACAATGATTGTCTTATCTCTTTTTTAAAACCTCCAGTGATCGGTTGTGGTCTACTTTGTCAAATGCCTTACTTAATTCCAAGTATACAATAGCCACAGCATTTCACTGGTCCATTAATTTAGTCACTTTGTCAAAGAATGCTATAAGATTTGTCTGGCTTGATCTGTTTTTTTTTTTTTTTAACAAACCCATGTTGGCTTCTAGTAAGAGCTTTACTTATTTCAAAGTGTTTCTCAGATCCATTGTTTCATTATCTTTTCCAGAATCTTCCCAGATATTGATGGCTGATTGGTCTATACTTCCCTGGTATATACCTCATCTTTTCCATATTGTTGAGGGTATTTGAAACTAATTAGAGTTATTATTGATTTTACTGAAACACTGGAAGCCATAAGATATAATAAGAGGAGATAAAGGGTGGGAAAATATTTGAAGGTGCTTGAAATCAGAACTTATGCTATAAAAGTAGACAAAGATAGGTGGGATCCAATTTGGGTTTTTGCAACTTTAAAGTTGCTAATTGAATTTCTATCAATTCCCATAGAATCTGATCTGATTGGTTCTTGGGACATGTGGATAAAAGTATAGCTTTCAATTACCTTTGTTCTTTCTAGATTCTCTGATGCAGCCTGTTTTCAAAAAAACAATAGACCAAGGAAAATCCAAATAAGAAAACACAATGTGTCAATCTAGTAAAAATATACACTTTTAAAGACAAGATTTATTTCAAGAGAACATATGGTTTGAAATATGCCCATAAACCCCTGTTAACTGAAAACTTTCTAATGGATTTTCTGCCTTGAAGAAATTCTGATTTTGGTAGAAACGGTATGGAGCAAACTCTTAGGGAACACAAGCAAAAGCTGCAGGCAGGAAACAAATTAATTCACCTATCTCTAACATTGCAGAGCTGAGATTCAATTTGGAGGTGAAACAGCAGCCAACTTTCATTATTCCTTTCAGCCAAGCTTCCCTGCATGGCGCTGTCTTTTGACATTTGTTTTTATGAAATTAACTTTGCAAGTTCAATTTGTTTCAAAACATTTAGACAAGAGAAAAAGACAATCTCTTCTCTTAATGATTTTTTCAAAATTGTTTGTGTGTCCTCAAAGGAACATAGGATACAGCTACACTGAGTTCATTGAAAGCTATTCTCTGAATTTGCTGGCCTATTCTTCAGCAGCAGATTTAAGGCGATTTTGGAAATGGGAAGCATTTTTGAAAGACTTTGTGTGTCTACAAGCAGTTGTTTTTAAAAAAGAAACCTTAAGTTTCCGGTGTTTCCTTTATGATTCAAATTTTTCTCATTAGCTCATATTGGAGGCTTATGGCACTGTCTTGATTTTCTTTACTTCAAAAGTTTCATGGGAAATGAAGTTAATATTCTCTCTCTTCGATATACATTAAACAACAGATATGGTCAAAGCCTCCATTTTCAGGAAGGATTTCACTTAATTGAGTAGTAAGTTGGAGTATAGTTTCCCAAATAAACAATTTTGTCCACAAAAATAAAATAAAATAATTTAGAAGCAACAGCTAATGTAGGAAGCAGAGTGTTATGAGCATCAGCACACATATTAATTTCTAGCAGACTTACATGGACTTGGAGTTGGACTAGACAAAGTTTTGCTACTTAGTGTACAGAATCACTGTCAGGCTAACCTGGCCAGGACTTGTCCATATATCACTAATCTCTTGATGTTATCTGGCTAAATCAGTTCCAACAAATCCATTGGAGTTGAGTGGCCAATGCATTTAAACAAATAAAATGAAAAATATGTTTCTTAAATCAGATATCGGTAGAAGACCTATAGTCACAGTTCAGCTAGATAATTTGATTGAAAGCAACCTCAACAATACAAGAGCACACAACAGATACAAACTCAATGTTAACCGTTCCAAACTCGATTGCAGAAAGTACAACTTCAGCAACAGAGTGGTCAATGTCTGGAATACTCTACCTGACTCTGTTGTTACATCCTCAAACCCCCCTTAAACCTCAAACTATCCACAATTGACCTCACCCCATTCCTAAGAGGTCTGTAAGGGGCGTGCATAATTGCACCATCGCACCTCCCGTCCCTGTCCTATTGTCCCCATTTATTCATACCTATTTCCTGTACTCTTGCCCATGTTTATACTTATACCTATTATCTTGTAAGCAATTGACAAATCAAATAAATAAATAAAATAAAATAAAAAGTCTTACTGATTAGTTAATTGCCCACAGTTTGTATAAAGGTATCAATCTATCTTCCATTCCGATATCAGTGGGATTAAACTATCACTCATTCTTCTCCATCAATCATACTAATGTGAATTAATGGAATCTGTATGTAATGCTGGGTGATTTTGGATTTTAGGATTGTTGAACTAGCAACCTTATTTGAGAATCATTAACTTTTAACTTAGTTACACAGCTGCCATTTCATAGAAGTTCCCAGCTGACATCTTTATCAAGGTGCTCCTGCTCCTCCCCAGTTCAGATTTAGGAGTTTGCTTGCTGTGAGTGACAAATTAATCAGTCAGTCATTGGCTTCAAGATACTTTGCTAATACCATGTTCATGAGATGATCTCAGGTTTGAAAAGATTACACAGTATTAATAAACTGAATTTATCTAGGCATTATTTAAACAATGACAACTATAGTTCTGCAATGTGACAGTTCTCACGATCCCCTGTTATTCTCCTTACAAATAAAAAGACCCAAGTCATATAAACCTTCTCTGAAATTATCTGGCAATCCTGGGTAGGGATTAGAAATTAATGCTTTGCTATCAGCGAAGTATTCTGTTTTGCAGATTGTCCACAGATTGTCCCTGAAATGCAACCATTTTATGTATCGAGGAAGATAATTAAGCATGGGGGGATAAATATTCAGTTTGCACATTTACTTGACAGGTATACTGACTTCTAATACTTTGAGATCTTGCTGTGGGTTGGATGTAGGCAGAAAGCCCTGGAAGTTAAGCAGCTGGCTGCAGTAAATACTTTGTTAAGAAATAACTAAATGTCGGAGGGCAGAATTATTTTCTTTGCTAGCAAGTTAGTTGTCAGCAAACCAGTCACACAAATTCAGCGTTATGATACTAGTAGTAGAATAGCCAACCAATGTGCCTAGAACTTAGAAGCAACAACAACAACAACAACAATAATAATGATAATGATAATAATCATACTTTATTGAATTAGTACTGAAGTAAATTGAATTGAATTCTTTATTGTCATTGTACGTATATACACAGTATACACATACAACGAAATTCACATAACACCCAGAAACTGGACCCAACACGCACACACACATGACAATCCCCAAAAGCCATCCACCCATCCACCAAAATTCCCTGTCCCCTAAAAACACACTGTCATCCACACAACAGACCAAGTAATACTGTCCAACAGCTCACTGTTGGTGGTCCTTAAGTTCATTGTTAAGTGCAATTATAGTTCTGGGATAAAAACTTCAGAAAACGTGTGGTCCAAGTTTTAATTGTTCTGTATCTTCTGCCAGAAGGCAACAGTTCACAAAGATTGTAAGCAGGATGGGAAGAGTNGCAACAGTTCACAAAGATTGTAAGCAGGATGGGAAGAGTCTCTGAGAATGTTGTGCAACTTCTTCAAACAGCGAGATGTGGAGATTCATCCAGGGCTGGTAGCTGAAGCCCAATGATATTCTGGGCAGTTTTAATGATTCTCTGTAGAGCTTTTTTGTCAGCTACAGAGCTGCTCCCATACCATGCATGAATGCAGTGTGTCAGGACATTCTCAAAAGTACTATGTTAGTAGGACAGAAGTAGATGCTGAGATAAATACAACCTTTTCTGTGCCTTCTTCACAAGCATGCTGGCATTCATAGTCATAGAAACTACCAATAAATGAGAATATTTGTAGCTCAGGGTTGAAATAAACTATCCATGGTGCTCTCTGAGCTTGGTTGTTTTCTTGTGGATATTTCATTATCCAAACTAGGTAATGTTGACAATGCTAATCTACAATTAACACTGATGATATCACATTTGGGTAATGAAATGCCTGCAAAAAAAACAAACAACCAAGCTCAAAAAACAACAAGGACTTAAAGCAATTTAGAAACTGATATTGCCTTTTGTTTGTTTCTAGAATGCCTGATCACAGAGATTCTATGGTCCAGCAAGGCCTTGAGATGTGTGCCTTCAGTGCAAAGGCAACCATGAATCCCCTTACCCTCAATTCTCAGCTTAAATTTCAAAGCCAATGATGAACTCCCCCAATTCCAACTTTTTCTAGGTGCACTTAATATTGTGTTGTCATTTACTTGTTAGCATCCATGGGGTGCATTCAGCTTTCATATTATCTGAGGTCACTTTTGTTCCGATGCCTGCTGTACATATAATGTATCAAGAAGGAGGCAGCATATCAAGTAATCATTAATATTGCTATAATTTATGTTGCTGCTTTATTCTGTTTCTTATGAATCCATTGCAATAACTCAGGCAGATGCTACTTTTGAAGCTCTAAACTTTAAGATTGATATATAATATATATATATATTAAGATATATATAAAAATGGTTGCTTGAAATTCCATGAAGTCAAAAATTAAGACCTCTTCAGCTTCCCTAAAAAGAAACATATTCAGTGAATTTGTCTGAACTACCATTTTCAGTAGGTAGTCTTTGACTCACAACAGTTCATTTAGTGACCACTTCAAAGTTACAATGCACTGAAAAAAGTGACTTTTGACCATTTTTCACACTTATGGCAGCATCCCCATGGTCATATAATCAAAATTCAGACACTTGGCAACTCATACTTATGATGGTTGCAGTGTCCTGAGGTCATGCAATCCCCTTTTGCGACTTTCTGACAAGCAAAGTTGAATGGGGAAGCCATATTCACCTAACAATCATATTACTAGGCACAAGAAAAGCTGTACTTCCTGAGAATGCTCAGGAAGATAAATCTATCTCAGTATCTACTTCTGTTGTACTACCACAGCACCATTGAGAATGTCCTGACATACTGCCTTTTTGTATGGTATGGGAGCAGCTCTGTAGCAGAAAAAAAAGCTCTACAGAGAATCATTGAAACGGCCCAGAATATCATTGGGCTCCAGCTACCAGCCCTGGATTGACATCTTTGCATCTCGCTGTTTGAGGAAATTACACAACATTCTCAGAGACTCTTCCCATCCTGCTTACAATCTTTATGAACTCTTGCCTTCTAGCAGAAGATACAGAACAATTAAAACTCGGACCACATGTTTTCTGAACAGTTTTTATCCCAGAGCTATAATTGCACTTAACAATGAACTTAATACCACCATCAGTGAGCTGTTGAACAGTATTACTTGGTCTGTTGTGTGGATGGTTATGTGTTTTTTAGGAGGTGGGGAATTTTGGTAGGTGGGAGATGTTTGGGGATTGTCATGTGTGTGTGCATGTTGAGTCTGGTCTCTGGGTATTATGTGAATTTTGTTGTATGTGTACTGTGTATATACGTACAATGAAATAAAGAATTCAATTCAATTTAATTCAGTACTAATTCAAGAACTGCAATGATTCACTTAACAAATGTGACAAGAAAAGTCGTAAAATGGGGCAAAACTCACTTAACACATTTCTCACTCTAAATTCTGGGCTCAAATGTGGTCATAAATTGAGGACTACCTGTACTTAATTTTTAATCAGCACATGAAAACAATGTATAAGCAGACATTATGTGATATTAGCTTTGTAGCCACAAAGGTTTTTTGCTAAGAAATCTACAAAAGACTTCGGTATAATAGTACCTGTGTAGTTTTATTGCACAAACTAACATCAGGAGACTTCTGAAATTAGATATTCCTTGGATCACATCCTGGCAGAATGCTGCAGAAATAAATTCAGTTTTAGAAAAACTCTTTGAACAATTCAGAAAACATTGTTGGACTCTCAGCCATTCCCCATCTGATGATCTGCAGATGTGTTGGCTTGCAACCACCATCATTCTAGCCAGTGTGTCAGTCATATTTTCTGGGGATGATGGAATGTAATCCAAATATGCCTACGCGATAATCTGTTAGAGAAGGCTACTTTTATTATTTCCATCTGTTTTTTTAAATAATCAGCTGTTTTCAAAATCCTGCACTGAATAATCCAAAGGTCATTTCATTATTTATGATTTTGAGTCCTAAAACCAGATGAAAAATACTTATTCTCCCCATCACAAATCCAAGTAATTACAGCTAAAGATTTTTAAGGGCCCATAGGAAAAATCTTCTAGATCTTTTATGGATTTTAATCACCTGAGCTCTTTGTAGCTTATATCCTCTTATGATAAATGAATGTTTAATTTAGTCAATACAAACTTCAATTAATCTTCACTATTGAAAGATCCAAGTGCTCTGAATGAGCAAGGCATGCATTAAAAATATAAGTGAGGATTATAGGAGGTTTCAGAGGAATATCCTATAACATAATCACCTCTTTTGATCTACGCTTAAGCAGCTTGATACATAAGATAAAAAGTTTCTATTCTACATTATTTTATAATTGGTTAAATAAGTAATATAGCAAATTAAAATCAGAGGATTACCATCTGAATTGTTAATAAGTATCCTTTGCATTGTACCAATAAAATGGAAGATAAAAAATGGTAGTGATGGGTGGGGGGGGGGAAGCACCAATTCTGAAATTTTGAGTTTTATCTGCTACCATTTGCACTTCCTGAAACATCAGAAGCAAATTCCATGATTGGTCTCACTATTGCCTTTGATGAAACACTATAATATTTTGATGAACTGTATAATACATTATCTGGCTAGTGCTCTCCTCTTTCCTTATGCTTAATTTGTCCTCTTGTTGCTATCAATTCAAACCAAGAACAACAATAACATATAATAGAACTCTGTAAGGGAAAAGTTGCAGAGCTATCCCTTTTGCTAAATTTTTAAAATTCAGTAAGTTCAACATGGGTGGGGAGGGGAAAGGGAGGGATAGACCTGAAAGCCAAGGAGCAGATTGTAGGAGAAATTCTGATTCCCCACCTGTTGACAATCAGTATTATCATCATGAAACTGTCTTCATGGCAACTCCTCCTTCCATAGCTAAACTGGATACTAACCAACACAACTACTGAAGGGAGATGATGACACGAAACACAGGGAAACAGAAGGCTCATCCCAGTCCCAGATACCCCTGAATCATCTTCATATTTCTGGGCAGCGTTTTTCAATTATATCAGGAGTACCGTACATCTGAACAGACTTTGTAAATCTGAATTCCGCTGAGGCTTATATACTCAATGCCTCACTTCTCGGTCATCCAATTATTCTGGAATCAAATAGTGCTGATTCCAAAAGGCTGGACAGTGGCTATCTTTTCTAGACCCAGTTATAATCATGAACTTCTAGAGTGTATGCCTGAGAGCTCAACCAATTGCTTTGTAGCTACAATTGGCCAAGCACACCCAATGAATAGGACTAAGAGCCAAATGGAACGGAACAGAACAGAACAGAACAAAATTCTTTATTGGCCAAATGTGATTGGACACACAAGGAATTTGTCTTCGGTGCATAAGCTCTTAGTGTACATACAAGCAACAAGTCATACATAAGTCATAGATCACAGTTATAAGTGATAAAGTGATAGTTATAAGTGATAAATCATGCTCATAGTCACAAAGACAAAATGACTAATTTCTAATTATATTGCTATGCCCAGTGCTTATTTTGAAAAGTGAAGCTGCACTGCTCCTGTCATCCCAATTCATAATGGCCTTGCAAAATTATTTTCATTTTAGATTTAACAGTCTCCTTTCCTTTGTTGTCTCAGGGCATCCCAGTATTATTTCCCTTTAGGACAAGGGTTCCCAATGTGGGGCCCAGGACCCATAGGGGGAAAACTTGATTTTTAATGGGGGCAATTAAAAATGAGCTATTAACTGAATTTTTGAAAGCCCATTGATTGTTCCTTTATATTTGTGATGAAATAGCTGTGTTTCATTTACCTATTGTTGTCTTTGTTAAAGTGCATTTTCCTAGGGCCTGGTCTGAAAAAAAAATCCCAGTAGGGGAGGAGGGAGCAATTGCCAGCCCATCAGAGATGTTCCTACTAAGACTCATGGGACTGGCAGAGTCTCTTTCTCTTTCTTTCCTGTGGGTTTTGCTGCTGGGTGGTTGCAGAGAGAGCTGTTCTCTGGGGAGACTTTCGTTCTTTTATTTTTCTCTTTCATGGATGCCATATTCTTTGGAACCTTGCTTAAACCAAGTTAATAGCCTTTTAGGCTTTCTCTGCATGAGTAGGAGTTCACCTTTTGAATAGTAAGAATTATATGTCACCAGAGGGGGCATCAGGATTTTAGAGATGCTTAGGTGGGGCATGGCCAAAAAAAGGTTGGGAACCACTGCTTTAGGGTCTGCATCCTATTTCTCCTTGCAGTGCTGCCAACTGGACTTGCTCTTACGTTGTATTCAGCAACACCAGGAACCTCCCAGGCCCCCCCATTTGCTTTAAGGTGTTTATAAACCATGTTTCCAATGTCAGCCTTTATAGCTATTTAAAATCTTCTGTACTGGGAGAGCATAGCCCTGAAACACCACACAGCCTATTTACCTCCTAAGTGTCTTTGAAATTATCAAATACTATACATGCTTACTATACCAAGCATTATTGCAAGCATTGTTTTATTCTCCTGATATAACTTCAGCCTAGTTTGCTCCTGGCAGTTCTGGTGTCTAGCAATTTGTTTATAGGACCTTGTTAAAGGGTGTGGAGTGAATGGAAGAAATAGCTGCATATATTTCTATGCAATATGCAGCTATAATGCAGTATTTAAAGGATCAGATGGATCAAAAAAATTCATATATTTTAACAGAACAGCAAAACTATTTAATTAAAGTATAATGCCCAGAATTAGTTAAGGTTTCTCCATACTCCAATGATTTCAGTGCTTAAAAATAAAACCAAGCAAGAAACAAAAACCAAATAGAGTAATAAATTACATGGATGCAGAATGCAATGACATGGGTGGGTTGGTTGTATGATCTTTCTGCAGCTGACTGGTTAGACTGTTAAAAAATGAACCAGCTTATGTAGTGCTCAAGCCACCAGTCTAGAAATGAAGATGTGGTGAGTTCTAGTAGTCCTGTCTTAAGAATAAAGCTAACTAGATGATTTGGGGCTAGTCGCTCCCTCTCAGCCCCAGAAGCAGGCACCAACAACCCTCTTTCCAAAAAATGGTAGCCTAGAAAATGGGAGGGATTTTCTAGGCAATCGCCATGAATCAATGCTGACTCGAGAGCGTAAATAAATATATGTATAAGTTTTGTTCCTCAGAGCTTTGCACTTCGAAAGGGAACATGTCTCAGCAGTTGGTGCTGCTCAATAAAAGCATCATCCTCAAGGATCTGTGCTGAAACACCAATCCCAGCTGTGCTGGGCTTTTATGAAGCTGGTGGGACAAGAATTCTCCTGCTGCACCACTGCTGGGAAAGGCTGTCTCCTGGAGTTTGCAAAAGCTTTGCAGTAAAGTCCTGGTGGACTTCTGTGGAAAGATCAATTTTTCATTTAATCTTGATCTATGTTAATCCCGTTTCTCTCTACACCTTTTTAGTGTTTAGACAGCAGGTGGGGAGAAAAGAGAAGTTAAACAGCAGCTCATTTTTTGCTTCAGCCAGAACTGAGATTCAGATTTTGTTCTCCTCATATTATTCATTTCTGCTTTTTCCTCTTCCCCTTTGTATTTTATTTAAATGCTGGTAAAATATAGCAAATCATATATTTTTTCAGTTTTAGTTTTGGTTTATTTTTTCCTACAAAGAAAGTCTTACACCTCCAAACATGTTTGCTTGCCCATAAAACTCACAGGACTCTTCTGTTTTCAAAACAAAGTTTACATTCTAGGAATGGTACCAACAGAAAGCCCACACAAATCAACTCCTGTTTTGTGCTTTGGACTTATGTTGCTTGCATCCTTATGGAGCTTTTTATACAGCAGTTTGCTAATCTGCACTACTTTACTATTAATCTTCTCATCACCCCTTATCACCCAAACCCTCCCACTTGTGAACCCTCCCACTTGTGGCTGTATGATTATAACTTTGTTGCTTGTATCCTTATGATTTATATTGACTGTTTCCTCGTGTGATTTGATTGCTTATTGTACTCTATGACTATAATTAAGTGTTGTACCTTATGATTCTTGACTCTTGATGAATATATCTTTTCTTTTATGTACACTGAGAGCATTTGCACCAAGACAAATTCCTTGGCCAATAAATTATTCTATTCTATTCTATTCTATTCTATTCTATTCAGTATGATGAATAGCTGAGTTGCACAATTATGTAGATGTTTGTGAGCCTGATTGTGAGAATTGAAATTTTGGTACCAGATACTGATTGAAATGCAATACAATAACCCTGTCATGAGTGTATACTGTTCCTGCTACTAAATCAGTTTATGAAGCATAGTGGGTCATTTTAATATTAACAACTGACATCTAATCTGGGTCACGGAGTTCAGAATATGAGAAGTAATGGCTCTATGGTTCCAAAAGTTCTTTTTCAAAAGGCAACTGGAATTTATTTGTTTTGCTTGAAGATCTTTTGCTTCTCATGCAAGAAGCTTCATCAGTTCTGACTAAATGGTGGAGAATGGAAGGATCTATATTCCTTGCAGTCATCTGGTCATTGCCATACTCTCTGAGAGTTATTGAGGCCACTTGGAGGTTTATGTATGCCCTCGGGGTCACCTGAATAGTGGAAATAGTTGTAGAACCTTTTGCCAGGAATATAAATCCTTCCATTCTTTTGAAAAAGCATCTTTGGGACAACCATGACCTGGATGACTGAGAATCTCCATAGACATAATGACTCCATTCCATCGGATCTTCATCATGCCCACTGAATTGCATTCTGCATAACCCAGTCAATCAATCAATCAATCAATCAATCAATCAATCAATCAGTTTATTACAGTCATAGACCAGAGACCAGAACAAATAAAAGCACTCAGTAAATATTAAAAATTCTAGTATAAAATAAAAAATATCAGCTAAAATCTATAATAAAATTCAGTCTGTCAATTATACATGGTCTAACTATACTAAACTTACAATCCATAAACTGTGTGGCCTGTTGCCAGTTTAATACTAAAAGGGAAAAGACTAAGCAGTGCAAAAGCTTTGCCACATTTGTTATATCACATAACTATGGTGGAGAAGACACGTGTTTGTGATGAATCCTCAGTGCTGCTGTGCATAATCTAGCCACCTGTGCTGTAATTATGGACTGTTCATCCTTAAGCAGTAGTGTTGGAACAGCAAGGATACCTAGCAGTTATTGGCAGAATAAGTTTTTTTCCTAATCTCTGTGTAAAAAGAAAAATCGAAGGAGTATGTGACCCTCAGTCTCCACAGTCTTGATTGATTGATACTGTTAGGAACATAAGTCACTTAACAGGTATTTGGGTTAGAAATATATAAACCAGGATAAACATTTTAATATTGTCTCTTTAAGGGAATGCAAGAGCATGCAATTGGGTGTGGTTTCTCAAATGGCCTTAAGATAGAGCCAGAAACCTGGATTGTATTAGTCTGAGTCTCAGAAGATGAGAGAGTGTATCTTTATTTCCTTCTGTTGGAAAGTATTGCTACTGCTCCATTTTTCCTAATTGACTGATATTACTGGATTTAATGTAAGACTGATACTTAACTGTTTTTGACACTGGACTTTGTTACTGGAATATCCCCGGATTGAAAAACTGACTGATTAACCTGTGAATGACTTTTGGACTGCTTATTTTGGACTTTGCTTTAACCTTTCTGGAAGTAAAAACCTACATTTACTGTACAGTGTATCTGTGTACTGTGTGTGTATTGTTCCAGCACTACTCTCTGTACGTCTCCCTGTATGCGCTCATTCTCCTCACGGGGAATTACCTCAACAGATACCCTGGTCTAATAGGGCAGTGACAAGCAAGTTCAGAAGAGGGCTACCAAATGGTGAGTAGGTACTGACAGATCAGAGAAGTGGGCATATTTAGCCAGCTGAAGAGAAGACTGAGCAGACATGTAATAACTATGTCTGAAGGTCAGTCATAGAGGGCAGGGCCAAATCCATGGAATTCAAGCTAGAAGCAAAAGTTGGTTCTTACAGATATCCTAACTATATATATATGAGCTGTCAGCCAGCAAAATAAGTTGCCATTTGATCCTTCCTGGACACATGCTTTCATGGCCATTTGTTGAATATAATATAGTTGATCCTGTACCAAGAAGAGGATTGGATTATAGTTTTGAGAACTCTTACGAATACATTTCAAGATTTCTGTCACAATATCTCTCTTTGCAGTTCTTACCTCTACCACATGTTTATAGGATTGCCCAAAGAGTTGTTTGCTGATGCTTTATTACTCTTTGTCTGGTCAATAATTTCCTGACTGAATTCTAATTGAAGCATGATTTTAAAAAAATCATTACAATTCTAAGGAAAATAAATCTGCATATGCTGTTGAAGGTTATGTGTTGTTTTATGTTATATGCTAGTTTATATGTATGTAGAACACATGTTTATATGTATGTAGCACACATGTTTATATGTATGTAGCACACATGTTATATAGTCATTCTTATGTATTCTAGATTTTTGAGGGTCTGTTTCTCATGAATACCCCTTAGACCCTATCACTTGTAACTTAGTTTTATTTATTAGAATATTGCATAACTGTCTTGTTTGTCCATTCACACATAATGTAACAAAACCAAATACAAAAAACTGCACATGTGTTAAAACATAGAACAAGGGTCTTCAAACTTGGCAAATTTAAGACTTGTGGACTTCAACTCCCAGAATTCCTGAGCTAACATGACTGGAGGAGGAATTCTGGGAGTTGAAGTCCACAAGTCTTAAAGCTGTAAAGTTTGAAGACCCCTGACATAGAACATAATAGAGGTAGAAGGAACCTTGGAGGTCTTTTAGTACAAACCCTGCCTGAGAACATACACCAATTTAACTGAATGCATGTCCAACCTCTTCAGTTATTTCACTTAGCACTGGAAAAAAAAATGTGGATATCAGGTGGTGACATCTGGGGAAAGAAGAAAAAAAGGCATTCTCTAACAATGGAATCCATTTCCTTTCTGCGTAATATATTATAGATCCAGTAAGAAGCAGAGGTGGTGTTCAGCAGGTTCTCACCAGTTCTGGAGAACAGGTAGTGGAAATTTTGAGTAATTTGGAGAATCAGCAAATACCACCACTGACTAGCTCTGTCCCCATCTATTGTCTGCCCACTGAGTCCCAGCTGATAAGCTGAGTCTTCTTTGGTTACCCTGCACAGGAGAACAGAGCTGGAAAGCAGGTTAGTGGGGTAGGGAGGGAATGGGGATTTTGGAGTAACCTTCCTGCAGGAGTGGGGTGGGAATACAGTATCCTTCCCCTGCCATGCCCACCAAGCCATTCCCACCAAGCCACCCACCAAGCCACACCAACAGAACCCATAGTAGTAGTAGTAGTAATAGGAAAAAGAAAAAAAAAGTCATAAAAAGAAGGTGGAGCAGGAGATACTAAACCAACTTGAGGAGAAAAGAATAGCTTCATCAGGTAGAGAAGATTCTTACCCAAATACCCAAATCACACCTAATAATAGAGAAATGTATTCAACTGGGCCATGAGGAGATCTACAAATATTCCAAACACTTTGCCAATTGCTTTGCTTCCACAAATCCAATTGAGCTCATCTTAAGCCAGTATCAAACAGTCAAAATCCATGGATAATGAATATGTATGAAAAAGATGATGAGCAGAAGGGAAGTTTGATCATGACCTAACCTCTTGCTTATCCATAGCCTGAAAAGAGCTTTAAGGGATTCTTTTTCTTATAAAGAAAGATTCGAAAATAAATCTAGCAGAAATGGAGAGGATAGAAAGTTTGAAATCCCAATTAATCTGTGGGACTATTCATAGATGAAAGGCATAAGAAACTACTTCAATAACCATTTGGATTTAGTTTACTCATGAATTTTTTCAAGGCACCAAACAATTTCAAAAGTTTAACTCACATCTACAATAATCTGTTAACCTCAGGCAATGCTGGAGCTCATATAATATAGCTGCCCGCAATTTATTTTATTGTTATTTGGAATTTGTCAGTGTATCTCATGACTTGAATCAGGTATCTGAATCAGGCCAGAAAGAGAGTTAAAGCATATGAGCATATTGTCCCTCATATATTTAGCAGACCAGAGGCCTTCAAACTTGACAGCTTTAAGGCTTGTGGACTTTAACTCCCAGATTTCCTCCTCTAGTCATATTAGCTCAGGAATTCTGGGGTTGAAGTCCACAAGTCTTAAACTTGCCAAGTTTGAAGACCTTTCTTCTGGACACATGAGTGAAATGATAAAAAGAAAATCCTGTTCTGAGAAGTCCCCTCAGAACATTCTGAGGATCATAAATGCCAACAGACCAAGACCCACCCCCCCCAAAAAAAATACTTGTGGTTTTCATCATGGCAATTTGTTAAAAGCTGACCATCCAATTTTTAATTTTTTAATTCTAGTGTTTTACTGGAGAAGTACATCCCGTGTTCTTATTTAAAGACACCTTTGACACCGTAATCATTCAGGAGAAGGTTCAAATATAGCCTTTATTTTTATGGTAGATACAGGAGCTATAATAATAAAGTTCACCATTAAGCTCATCTATAGGTGAATCAAGTGATCAATTCCTATTTATTTCCCTCCCCCATTTATATCCTATTATAATGCAGTACGTCTTAGTAGCTTCCACCATGTGTAAAAACAGCAAAAAAGTTAAAGCATCCATAGCATCATTGAAAATTTAATAATATAAACCCCCAAATTAAACAAAAATACAATATAACCAAAATAAAAAACAAGAATAAATAAAATTTCAAATTGATATAGTTCATTAAAATTTAGTTAAAACACTTTCCCATATAATTCTGTGTTTGGTATCTTTCTGGAAACGAACGAAGGGAACTAGGCAGATTTCCTTCATATTGGGGCCACTCTGGAGAAGCAGAACTATATGGTTCACTTCAACTTTCAGAAGAGAGACGAAGTAGATGTTTCCAATAAAGGAGATTATTTATACTCAGGGTGGAAATGAAGGATCTTTGGTGTTCTCTGATCTTGCTTGTTTTCTTGCAGACATTTCATTACTCTTTACTAGGTAACATCATCAGCGCTAGTCAAGTAAATGTTTCTCCAAGATACTCTAGAAGGCGAGGCTAATTCTGGATGGAGAAGGCAGGCAGTTTTGTGAAAAAGGCTTTATGGGTCAAAGCCAGCACATTAAATTGTACAAGTAGTCCTTGACTTATGACCACAATTGAGCCCAAAATGTATGTTGTTAAGTGAGAAATTTGTTAGGTGAGGCTTGCCCCATTTTCTTGCCACATTTGTTAAGTGAATCACTGCAGTTGTTAAATTATTAACATGGTTGTTAAGTGAATCTGGTTTTCCTATTGACTTTGCTTCTCTGAAGGTCACAAAAGGAGATCACATGACCCCAGGACACTGCAACCATCTAAATATGAGTCAGTTGCCAAGCATCTGATTTTTATCCATGGGACCATAGGGATGCTGCAACAGTCATAAGTGTGAAAAATTGTCAAAAACCATTTTTTTCAGTGCAGTTGTAAGTTTGATCAGTCGCTAAATGAACTGTTGTAAGTTTGAGGACTACCTGTACTCAAAAGCCACCAATCAGCAATCAGTTATTGCTATTGTAAGTCACCCAGAGTCCCTGATGAAGATGGACAGCTGAAGAAATTGAATAAACAAAGAAAAAAATAAAAGATGTCAAGAAAATGATGCTAAAGCATCTCAGATGCTTTGCCAGCCTCAACCTCTTAGTTTCAGTCTAACTTCTGATTCCCAAAAGTTTGTAATCTGGTGACCTCTGAAACAGTAAGCTCCAATGTTCTAGTCCAATAGTGGTGAACATTTTCACCACCAAGTGTCGAAACAGGAGCATGCTCGTGTGTCAGAAACCAGAAGAGCAGCTCCCTGACACATGCGCGCAGGAGTGCCAGAAACTGGAAACTTAGCTTCCCGGCGCACACATTCGTGCCAGCCACCTGGTCTTCCAGTTTCTAATGCGCAAGGGCCAGCTGGCCAGTGCATGCATGTGCACCAAGGAGCTGCTCTTCTGGTTTTTGGCACTCCCATGCACGCAAAGTCCAGCTGGCTGGTGCACATTAACGTGCCAGAACTCAGAAGAACAACGGACAACAGCTGGGATGCCTGGAGAGATCTCTCTGTCAAATCCTGGAGAGATGTGCCATTTCTAGCACATGTGGCATAGGTTTGCCATTAAGGGTCTAGTCACTACTAAGCAATTCAAAGAGCTAATAAACTTGAAATATGTGATTGCCTTCAGGTACTCCACACTCCATAAATCAAAAGTCTGGTACTGCCATTTCTTGTGCTCAAAAATGTCTGTCCAGAAGATCCAGTTTCATCAGCTACAAAATATTTCCAGTACAAGCAGAAGGCCAAAGCTCTACTATTTCCCCAATGTCCAAAGGTCCATAATACATATACAATAATCACAAGCAGTAGGAGACAAGAAATATACATGGCACGGAAACATCCTGCCCAGAAGCCATCTTAAAATATAATAGCCATCCTTAGTTTTAATCTTGAAATATCTCTTTCTCTCATTGTGCTAACTGAACTTTTGCCACTTGCCTCTCAGCCATGAAAGTGAAGGGTCATATTTTGGTGTTCCTGTTTGGTCTCAGACTGTGCTTCCAGCCTTGCCAGCCTCAGTCCACACACGTGTGGATTGTTAATTTTGCTGAACCATCCCCCCTCAAAGAAAAAGGATTTTTAAATGCTCATAGCAAACAATGGAAACAACAGTTAAGCAACAGCTTTTCTTTAACATAGCCTATGAACCAGCTTAAGCCCATGTCACACTGCACCAACGGATGGAAAGAGGATGTAAAACGGAGAGAAACACTTGCCATCCGTTG
>BHFT01036953.1:0-12398 GCA_004320025.1 Laticauda laticaudata
ATTAGTATATGACGTTTCCAACAGAGAACTCACCAAAACAGAAACAGATGTCCTAACCAAAGGATTCAATTATGTATGAATTTAGATTTCTGTTTGGTTTGCCAGCAAAGATTTTGTTTAAGTTTTTTTAAAGCAATTGCCCAATAAAAACCAACAAATGAAACCTCCCCTAAATCTCCAAGAAATGGAAAATCTCAGCTCTGTCCATCTCTCTGATAAATCTTCCTGCTCTTACTCAGCTTAGGCAGAAATAGTTTTTGGATTCTTGGTAGCAGACAAATCTCTAACAAAGTGAGATTCTTCAAAGTGAGTCAAGCGATTATAAGATAACAGGTATAAGTATAAACATAGTTATGATTACATGAATTGGATACATATAAGAAAAATAAAAAGAAACAATAGGACAGGGATGGTGGGCACATTGGTGCGCTTATGCATGCCCCCTATAGACCTCTTAGGAAAGGAGTGAGGTCAATAGTAGACAGTCTAAGGTTAAAGTTTTTGGGGTTTGGGGAANCTGCAATCAAGTTTGGTGCGGTTTATCTTGAGTTTGTATCTATTGTGTGCTCTTGTATTGTTATGGTTGAAGCTGAAGTCTGGTGGCATAAGGTATTCTGCAATGAATAGAAGAGTGGAGAACTCTTCTTGTGAAATATTTCTGGACTTTCTCAATTATATTAATGTCAGATACGTAATGCAAGTTCCAGACTGATGAGCTGTATTCAAGTATTGGTCTTGAATACAGACCAATGTTTTGTATGCTCTAGTTAGTAGTGTGATATTACCAGAGAAAAGGCTATGCAGGATTAGGTTAACAATTCTTAATGACTTTTTGGCTATGTAGTTTCAGTGGGCTCTAGAACTTGGATCATTACAGTATTCCAAGATCCTTGACAGAGTTTGGGTCATCAACAAGGTCTTGACTATTCAACTTGTATTTTATTTTCTGTCTTTTTTGCCAATATATAAGACAGAGCATTTATTTGTTGAGATTTGAAGTTGCGGTTTGTTTGACCATTCTGATACACAGTCAAGGTCTTTTTGAAGGATAGCAGTCTTTTCTGTGGTGTTGAATAGCTTTATATCATCTGCAAAGAGAACACAGTTGCTCTTAATATGATCACAGAGGTCATTTATGTAGAGTATAAAGAGAGTTGGTCTTAGAACACTGCCTTGGGGGACACCACTGTTGACAGGTAGATAATTTGATAGGAGGCTCCAAATTTTGACAATTTGTTGCCTGTTTGACAGGAATGTTTGACAGGAATGATAACAGATTGCCATGAACTATGGGGAGGGGAGAATGAAAGGGGAAGACTTGGGGTAAAATGAAAGTAAGTGCTGAATCTCCTCAAGATGCTGCTTCAAGGTCACCTGGCATACCAGCTGCAAAGCAAACTGTGTTTGGACTGACCATTACAAAAACATCTTGCCCAAACATCTATGGAGATTTTCAATCGTCCAGGTCATGGTTGTCCCAAAGTTGCTTTTTCAAGAGGCAACTGGACTTTCTTGAGTTTTTTTTAAAAGACATTTTGCTTCTCATCTAAGCAGTTTCTTCAGCTCTGAGCTGAAGGATCATTTCTATTTAGAAGTGGTGGCAGGTCTCACATTACCACAATAATTACCAGAAAAGCTTTGCCTCGGTGCTCCTGATTCTAGCTCTCCTTTCATTGTCTAATTTCCACCCTACCCACTGGTACATTTTGTCATGTGATTTCTATGCACTGAACAATATCCTCTTCCACTTTGGGCACTCTAAAATATTTCTGTTCCCTTAAGGCTATTCTCTTTATTCTCCTTGCTACTCGTGACCTTGATCAGATCAAGAAACAGATGCCACTTGTGCCCAAAACTACTTTTATTAAGATTGGCTTTAATAACAGAATCTTGCTGGCAGGGGTGGGTTTCTACCAGTTCTGTCCACCTCTGTAGAACTGGTAGCTCTGAAGAGCAGCACACATAGAACCGGTTCTATGTCTGCTGCTGTTTTGGTCCACCCACCCACCCGGGCTCTTCCCTGACCTTTATTTCCTGCTATTTCAACCTCAGCTGCTTTGCACAGCACAGCTGCGGTTGATAAAGCAGGGAAAAAATTGCTGTTTTAACTGCTGCACACCTGTGCGCAGCGCTGCTCAGCTGTCCATGCAGCAAGCTGATGATGATTCACATGCGTACACAGCAAATCGTAAATCATAAATCACCAAACTGGTAGTTAAACCGGTCAGATGCCAACCCTGCTTGCAGGTCTGACTGTGTTGTCCTTCCTCTTTTAGATTCATGTGAATTGAGAGAGGCATCTTTCAGAGATGTTTTTGTTTTTGTAACCCTCTCCACTAATCTAGGTTTAAGCATTTTTTTTTTGTTCACTGTCTTCCCTTTTTTGTCAAGGTCATCCTCTTTTATCTTTACACTAAGTCACCATGTTTTAAGCTAAGGACTTCACAGTGACAGGGCAAATGATGCTACAATGCAATATCCATCAACAATGAGATCCAGGCAGAGTCATTTCCAATTTCAAAGAGGCATGAATTATGTCAGAAGTTACTTGTAAGAGACTGTCAGGTGAGGCTCCATTCAAAATCCAAGGAAGAAAACCTTAGACTCCATTGTTATAGAGAAAAGGACTTTTATTGAATTTGAAGTGGTAGCATCAGAAGAAATACAAGATCTGAGACAAAGGCGCAAAAATCACATACAGAAAGTTATCCCATGTTCCCACCCTCAATATTTCAAACTGGCCATCCAATCAGAGGTGTGTATAATGTCATGTGGGTGCATCTTCAGGTGGTATTTCACACATCTGGTTGTGAACAAGACGTTTGGCCATGGCCTAGAGAGATAAAAGGCTACATTTGCCCAGTAAGCAAGTAAGCATAATCAAGTAAACATCCCAACTTTTACAATACATCAACTTCATCCCCCAGCACCCTCCCTCCCACGAAACCCAATTATTCTCCCTCCCAATTTCTATGGCAGCTGGAAAGAGACCAATCAGAAGAAGGATTCTTGGAGGCTGACACAGACTCAGTTCTCCATAGGGAGACAGCAGCAACATTTCTTTGGATAATGAACAAATATGAATTGAATGGAATTCCCTGGTACTGGAAAACATGACACTGATTGCTGCGTGCTACTAAACAAGCTGAACACAAAGATCAAGTTCCTTAGCTGAAGTTTTATCTTTACAGGTCTTTTATTCATAACTTTTGCCACCATATAGGTAAAAAAAAAGAATTGTTGTACATGGTTCCCAGGAGACAGTCAGCTTGCTTTCAGCAACTCAACCCACCATGCATTGTGAGGTCAACTGGAAAAGTTTCTTATAATGCATCTATGGGCTCATCTGTTTTAAGAATACAATATCTGTGTCCTACCGAGACTTGTAGATGTATTCATAAGAGCAAAAGATCCAGCTCACTGAACTGCTTGCCTTGGGTGAGACCACTATTTTCAGCTACAAACAATCTGATCAGGGAACTTTGAAGTGATAGCATAAAGCCAGGAACTTAATTATAATGCTAAAGTCATAAAATCTGGCAAAAGCAAAATAATGTATTAAGAGCCTCACATTCAATTTCCTGAATCTGAAGGATATGTTCTGCTAAACAAACCCATGTCTCTTTAGATTTGCAAGGGAGTTGGTAACCCCTGAGAAACTGGATATTTTTGTACATTCTGAATAGAAGAACCATTTGTTTTATACTGTATGAACTGAAGTATGAATTGGAAGTTGGTTATTCCTGCTTTTGCACTTCCTTTTCCAATTCATCAAAGTGCAATTAAAAACATGCATTTTGATTTTCAAAACAGTTACAAGTGTGGAGTTTGAAAGAAAGTACATATTTACACAACAATCCTACACTCAACCTAGAGTACTTTGGGAGTATAAAATATCAAATAACCTTTAAAAAAAAGAGAGAAAGAAATGAAGATCAAGAAACAAGCAAATCAGTCTAGTTTCAAGGGCTGTTGAGCAAGAATTTTTTTTCTTATTTGGACTGATCTAAATTTTCCCTAGGCCAGATACATGGAGAAGAATTGTGGGGATCCTAAATTCTTTCTTCTTCCTAATCCCAACATATCCTTCCCTTCTCCTTCGACTTTCTCCCCATGAAATCATGGTTTTCCATTCTGAGAAACAACCAACTTGTGAGGAGGAAGTTCTAATGTGGGATCTATGCTATGAATAATCAGTATCCACTAATCAATAGAAACATTAAATTCTCAAAAGTTATAATTTATTTGTGCAACTACAGTGCATCAACATATGGAACAATACTAGATATGTAATTCCTGCAGGTTAAGGAGCACATAGTAGAAGGGGAAAAGTTTCAAAAAGAAAAATCTAAAAGACTACAGTTCCCTATAAAAACCTCTTTAGCTTAAGGGGAAAGCAAAGAGATGCCCATATGACAGATGGGCAAAAAATTATTCATATTGTGGAGAAATTGGATATGGAGATTTTTCTTCTTCTTTCATATTCTTAAAATGTAATCTCTGTTGTAACATTGAAGCTGATCCTGAGTTTGAAAACTGCTTCCCCATCGAAAGTTTCCTGACAGAAATCTTTTTAACTTCTATAAAATGTTCTCTCGTCAAGCTTGCTGCAAAGCCATTTACCAGCAGGGGGAGCTCTGAGAGATGACTTCCTCCTGGGACATTCAATACAGTAAAAAGAAAATCCCACCTCTTAATTGTGAACATGTTACAGCATTAACTGAACTCATTGGAAACAGTATAGACGGACAGGATACCCATGGGTAAAATAGAAATATTAAAGTATACTAAGATATTGAATGAACACTCCAGCAGCCAGATTTGCTTCCAAACAAGTCAAGAATTGTTTGGCTACTGGAGTGTACTTTCAATACTTTGGTATACTTTATGAGTTTATTCTGTTTGTCAATGTCTTGCAACCTATGTGGGTCAGGTTTTCAGTTTCTTTTCTCTCCTTATCATTCTCCTATTGGGCTAGATCTCCAAACTGTACATCTCTTCCTCATAGGTAAAATGCCCACATCTTCACACTTAAATTGACTCACCTCCATTAAACCTTATCTCCTTCAGCTTATGCTTATGACTAGTTTCAGTCAATGGAGGAAGGGATTCCCAGGTCTGTTATTTTCACATTTCAATCTTTTTTTCTTTTCTTCTCTCTTATCTTCATCCTTGCCACATCCAAAGCTGGGATGGTCCATGTGTTTCTGATCTAGCTTCTGTCTCTGCTCCAGTGGTGGGATTCCATATTTTTTTTTTACTACCGGTTCTGTAGGCATGGCTTGGTGGTCATGGAAGGGGAAGGATACTGTAAAATCTCCAGCAGTCAGAGGTGGTATTTGCTGGTTCTCCAAACTACTCAAAATTTCCACTACTGATTCTCCAGAACTGGTCAGAACCTGCTAAATACCACGTCTGTTCTTCTCCTTCTTTGCTCCTTCCCTCTGTTCTGTCTTCTCTCCCATTGCCTTAAAGGATTCAAATTCAAGAGAGTATGCAAAAATTACAATACCTAAAATATGGTAGTCATAAGTATTTAGACAAAGATACAAGATCCTGGGCGGCCATGCTTATTGTCTACGGATAGATTCAGTCATCCAGGTAATGGTTGTCCCAAAGGTGCTTCTTCAAGAGGCAACTGGACTTTCCTGTTTTTCTTTGAAGAACTGAAGAAGCATCATGGATGAGAAGTGAAACATCTTCAAACAAAAACAAGGCAGTTCAGTTGCTTCTTGAAAAAGCATCTTTGGGACTGGCATGCTTAATTATTCAATAGCGACAATAAGTACAGTTCTTTCTCTAGAAATGAAAGAAGATACAAATCTTATATCTACAAGTCTACATTTTGTGATTGATTTGAGATAGCATCTGTCACAGGAAATAGGAATGTTTGTTTGTGATTGTTGAAAAACCAATACTTATGGGCTACTTCAAAAGTACTACACACAAGGTGTAACCTAAGAACACTGCTAATATTTGGTTTGTTGACAGACATTACGCATTGCAATATACAGATAGAAGAAGTATAACCAATTTGATGCTTTCAATTATTCTTGAAATTTTGAATAAAATTTTCTTTTATACAAGGTACAATGTTGCTGATGTTTTTGTGTGGCAATTAGCCTCTCAAAAGGTTAACTCCTCTGTCATTTATAACACTCAGTAAAAAAAACAACCCACTTTTTTCAGCAACTATCTCTATTTGCCTCAAAAAAATGTTCAAATCTCTGTGTATAAAGTGCAGTCTTCTGCTACACAATAAAATCTTCTCCATACTAGTTTTAAACTATTAGGTATTTTGTTTGATCAGTAGAAAAAAATACTAGTGTTCCCAAGTTTCCCAAGGTAATTCTTAATTCTTAATTTTAGAAGATTAATTGAACAATTATGTATTTGGAAAGATTATCTTATAGTCCCCTTAGTAATCTATGATTTGTGAATATTTATTTATGGTGATCTTCATTCACTCACTTATTCCAATTAGTTCTAATTCAGGAATTCATAGAGTCATAACAGAGGTGACTGAAATATTTTCTTTGAAAGAGAATGTATGTACTGCTGATCTAGCTTGAATGGCCCAGAAGACAAAATTAGAATTGATTAATTAAATTCTCCATCATATTCATGGTGGTAGAAATTGGTTGGCAATTCTTCCAATTGTTTGGGAAAAATAAAGAAATCTATTTTTGCAGGTGTGATGCCCATGCAGTGGTGATAATGTTATAGTCCTGGAAAAGTCCATTTGGAAGTGTTTTAACATGATCTCTTCTCTTTTGATTAAATTGAAATTTAAAAATCTTCAAGTACATAATTTAATTTAATGATTTAGTTTAATAATTTAATGTAATTTAATTTAATCCATGGGTTCAATTGAAGAAGAGTTAACTGTGCATGAAAACAAGACATTCTTTTATACCTTTGTGTATGTAATAAGTGCCAGAACACCACTTTTCATCCATGAGAGTTTTTCCCGAAACTTTCTTCTGTTTTTGGGGTTGAATGGAGAGCTGGTAAAGAAAAAAACAAGTTCCCCTGATGTTCAGTAAACAAAATGGCAAATCTTCAATATACTTTTTGATTAAGATAGAATTAAGACAGAGTTTTTGATAAAACAAAGTACTCAAACAGCCTTTCACTGCCCAGAGTTTTCATCAGTCTTCAGTTACTTTAAAAGAGTTACTTTCAAGTAACTCTTCAGTTAAGGCTAGGTCACATCGGCCGACGGATGCAAAACGTATGTAAAAAGGACACAGCGGACCAGAAAATGTTCCATCCGTTGTTATCCGCTCTCAAAAGTGCCCCGAATTTGCATAAACAGAGTGGACAACAATGGAAAGGAACGGTGGAGGGGAGAGAGCCTAGAGAGGCTGTTAAGTGGATGCTCAAATGAAGCCTAGCGGATGAAAGTGGATGGATGGATGGCACGTGTCCGCAGGGCTTCCGAGGAGCAGAGCAAGGGACGCACAGCGAAGGGGCGGAGCATAGTGGATGCATGCGGATGACGCAGAATGCCAGAGCGGATCACCTAGCGGATGCCTAGTGGATTCTTTGCAGATGCAAAGCGTTCACGCCCCATACGGGAGGATGCATTGTGTCAGCTCGCCGGCGGATATAAAGGATGCCCGCTCACAGCAGGTCACGATTCAGAGGAAAGACTCTGCTGCCAGACACAGCTCAGCCAACAACCATGGAAGAAGAGGAAGCCTCTGCATCTCTCGCCCAGCCCTGGCAAGAAGGACAAGCACCATCCCATCCCCGCCTGAACCGGCTCCTGCTGACTCTTCTGCTCCTGGTGCTGACCTTTCAGGTCGTTGCTTCTTCTGGTGCGCTCCATGGTGTTTTTCTGGTGCTTCTGCTGTGTTTCTGCTGGTGCTCTCTGGGTCCGCTGGTGCTGCCTGCTGCTCCTGGTGCTGCTGGTGCTGCTGTGTGCTGGTGCTACTGGTGCTGCTGGTTGCTGGCTGCTGGTCGGCTGCTGCGCTGCTGGTGTGGTGCTGCTGCGCTGCGCTGCGAGTGGTGTGGTGGACCAGCCCCAGATCCTCTAAAGCACTAGCTGAGAGGGCCAGAAGGCCCGGCCAGAGGAGGAAAAGGCATTCACGAGATAGGAGAGGAAGACAGTCACTGCCAATTGAAGAGGAACATGAGGATGCGGTGCCGAGATTGCCTGAGGGGAACGAGTACCTCTGGTGGAAGAGAACCAAGGCTCTATCGGACACCAAGTGGACAGCAGGTGTGGAGAGAGAAGGCGGAGAGCCGGGCTACACTCGGAGGTTCCTCCACTTGGGTGGTGAAGCACATGCACACCTGTAAGCGTGGAAGCTGCACCTGAAGAAGTGCTGGCCAGCCCGCGCGTCAAGCTCAACGACCGGGAACCTAGCGTGATGGCCAGTTGCAGCTACTTGAAGGGTGAGCTCATGCCACCAGAGGAGAGCCTCTGTCTACCCTCACTCTCAGGGCAGCCCACAGAGAGCAGTCCTCTTCGGTCAGACTCACTCCTATGGTCAAGGCAGTATCTGTGAGTGTGCCCACACTCCCTGTGACGGAGTGCGGTGAAGTGACCCCGCTGCGCAAGGACAAGGAGTGGGCACTGCCTACCACGAGACCAACCCACACCCCACCCCTCAGCTCCACTCCACAGAAAGCAGCAGAGAGCCAGAACCGGAGGGAAAGAGCCCACTGTCCTGACTGGAGATCATCGGACACATAAAAGCAGGTAGATCTCCTTCTCTCACTGGTTACAGCTCTGACATACTCATCCCTAACAGAAAGCCCTTACTCACCTACGTGAACCAGACGCCTCATGACTATTGGTCGAATCCCAGTACCAGGTGATCAAGGAGAGGATCACCAGTCTTCTGCCCACCCTCCGGCCCAGCTGAACCTGCTCGACCGCAGTCAGCCTGCTCTCCACCTCCAGGTATGTCAAAGCTCTTCCAAGGCTTCACAGCCGCGCTCAACTACCAAGCGCTATGCTCTCTTAAGACGTTCCAGCAGACAGCAGCCCTTCCAGTAAGGCACTGGTACATCACACCAGAGGTGCCAACCGACACGACCGATCCACAGAACACACAGATGCCACCCGATGCCACGATGCAAACAGATGCCACCATGCCACACGCCTCCGCTCGCTCACCACTAGACCAGACAGACCCCACTACATCTCCTTGCCCGCCACGCCAACAGCCAAGCCCGACCTCAAGAACTATCTGTCATCGTCTTGGGACTCGACACTCCATCGGCATGAGGAAAGGCTCTCACATCATAGGACTAGAGCAGCTCTCTGAGAGCTCCCTCCACACACCATCCCCTGTTGTCCTCGTCTGGGGCCAGCACCCAATGGTGCCTCAAACCAACACTCCAGCCATATCCACCTCCACAGCACACTGACCCTTCACCCGAGAGCCATGGGCCATGCCTCAAGTGACTGAGAAAGTGCCAGAGACTGGGTGTTACGTTTACTTATCTTGCTTGGGACACTTTTCTTGGGTTCATTTTGCTTTTTTAAATAAATCCACAAAATTTTATTAATAAAGGTTAATCTTTGCATTCACACACTTGGTTCAGTTCTTAGTAAATAAAGTCCTTGGTGATAACTTTTTAGAAAATGGTTAGCCTTGGCATGCTTGTGGGGATGGGTAAGGATAGCAGTGGGATGTGGCAGTGGATACTGTGGGATGGGTAAATTAGCTGTGGGATAGGATAGAGCCTCCATGCAAGCATTAGTGGACTGTATGGTCACCCCCCAGGTGCCACACCTCATGGCCTTTATTATCAAAACAATGTAATCATTATCAACACAGTTTCAAAAAACACAACCTTATTAACTGCCCTGTTTTATTGTAGGCACTCACCATATCAGGCACAATCTCATCAGTGTGATGTAACAGGCTGAAGAAGCGATCATTAGAGCATCTACCATCCTGTCTTGCCACTCCACTGCCTGGGGGATGCAAACAGCTGTTCAAGTTAATTGCGCTGCTTCTTCCTTCACGGAAGCTGGTTGGGCCTTCACATCCAACGTGTCTATCAGTGTTTTCGCCCTTGCCTCCATTCACCAGGCTCCATGTCCCATTGCCTTGTCTGACAGGGTCCACATTAGCTCTTTCTGCACTACTGGTTAGCGATGTGCATGAGATTGTGCAGGATGCAGCAAGCTTCCACAGTGTGTCTTCACAGTGTTGGGGCAATGCAGCATGTGTTGAGAAGACTTGAAACCTTGTTGCCAGGATGCCAAGCGTTCTCCACGCACCCGTCCTTGCGTTCCAGACCCTCCTTGAGGTCACATGGCAATGTATACTGGGCATCTGCAAGATGACCCATTGCCTGACGCATCGATGCTACATGAACTTGTAGTCAGCATCGCTTGGGCACAGAGGATGATGCTGAAGACAGCCTTGGTAGTTGTGATAAGTGGACCCTGACCTTGCTGGAGCTTATGCAGGCCACGTGCTTACCCATCTAGCTCCAACAGTGTTGGTAAGTTCGCACTTTGATACCACATGCTCTGCAATTCTTCCAGCTTCTTCAGTGAGGGCACTGGGAGGATAGCTCTCCAGGTAATTCTTCGATGATTGGCCTGCACAATTGCTCTGACCACAATGGCTGATGGTGTTTGTTGGCACCCTCTCTAGCCGTATCTGCATGCTTTGTAGGTGTGCTCCCTGAGGCCAGGTGGCGCAGAGTGAGTGCACCTTGAGCCCAGTTCCAGGCTGGGCGAACGTTGGGTGTGCCTTGTAACCTGGGGCTAGCCCGGCTCCACAATTCAACAAACTGGCTGGCAGCAATCCTCATGAATTCTGGAATGCACGAGTGTCTTTGTTCCCTCAGCTCCACATCAGCTTGTCATACAGCCTACTCGGCTCTTCTCGTGATCCATCTTCGGACCAGCCACTCTGGACGCCTCCTTTTCTGCCCGTAGAACAGGTGAAAGAGCCTGTAGAGGGCTTCGCACGTGTGGTAAAATGATGGCGGCTACACAAGAGTGTGCGGAGATATCCATGGTGGAGATGGATTCTGGATGCGTAAAGAGCAAGCAGCTGGAAAGAGGGTGCAACCCCCCGTCAGTGGACGGAAAGTGGATCCAGGTGATTCTCCCCCTTTTTATTGGAAAATAATCGTTTTTCCTCTGGGTTCCTTCTGCATCCTCTAGACATCCTGCAGACGTCCTAAATATCTGAGATAACTCCCTGATAACAAAAGTTTTTTCTGTTTTAAATCTTTATATGTGAGCTGCATCCGCTTTCATCTTTCAACGTCCGTGCTACTGAACGCTGCGTGTTCGTTCTCGTGTCGTTTCGCTTCCTCCTGTGTCTTGTTTTCTGCTGGAGGCGAATGTAAGCGGATATAGCGGATGGTCTAACTATGACGACGATGTTAAAACATATGTTCCGTTATGGTCCATACAGATGTAGAATGGACTGCGTTGATACGTTCATTCCGCCTCAAAAAAGTGTGTCAGCTCAAAACTTTTGAGCGATAAATTCAGTATGAGCGGATGCTGGAGACGGATAGAGAAGTATGAAAAAGTATGCAGTGAATCCAGAACGGATGCATCGCGTTACCAACAATGGCAACGTGTTTCTCTCCGTTTTACATCCTCTTTCCATCCGTTGGTGCAGTGTGACATGGGCTTTACTTGAAGAGTACAAGAGGAAAAGGCCACAACAAGTTTTCTCTTATTTCAGAATGCAGGACTGGAAGCTTTGGTCTTAAGTTACAGGAAGGCAGAATTGGTTGAAAGTCAAGCAGTTCAAAAGTGCAACTAGTTATACTTGAAGGAGGTTGCAATTTCCTCTTTGCTGGAAGTATTCAAGGAGAGCTTCAATGAAAGGGGATTCTTGAACTAAGCAGGGAGCTGAATCTTATGAAATAGCCAGCTCTAATCATGTTATTCTGTGTTTGGATATCAATGGCCTTACAGAGCATGCATGATTAGAGAACTATTGATTTCAGTGGAATAAAACATAATTAGCATTTTCTCGATTGAACCAATCATTTTACATTATTATTTTAATTATTCAACTGGCTGACATTTTTGTAATCAATCAATGCAAAGTAGACGAAACATTAAGTATTCTACTAGAAAAAAGGGGGTTGTAAATATGAAATAAAATGAAATATTCAGGCCTGTACATAAGGAAAAATATGTGACTTTTGATGATGAGTACTTTGTTCACCACATAGAAAATTATTCATTGATCGAACTCTGAACTGTTCAGAAATACTTCTTAAACCCCTGTCACACTGAACCAATGGATGCAAAGAGTATGTAAAACAGACAAAAAAGCTTGCCATCCGTTGGAAAATGCGATGTACTCACTGCCGCCGTTTTGCTTCCTCTCTATCCGTCCAGCATCCGTTTATGGACGTTTCATCTGCTCCAAAAGTTTTGGGTTGCCCAA
>BHFT01036957.1:0-11579 GCA_004320025.1 Laticauda laticaudata
GACCCTGACTTTATGAAGCACAGTGGACCATCACCAGCAGATGACACGGCTCCCCAAATCAAACACCAGACTGTGAAACTTCAACTTTGGACTTTTCAAGCAATCTTGCAGTGTGTTTGCCTCTCCTTTCTTTCTCCAGACTCTGGGTCCTTGGTTGCCAAATAGATGCAAAAGTTGCCTTCTCATCAAGAAAAGAGTACCTTGGACTTACTGAGCCAACGACCAGTTCTTTTTCTTTAGCCCAGTAAGACACTTTAAAAAAAAAATTTTTTTTTTTGGACAAAACATCGACAAACACACATTAAAAACTTCAAGCCATCTTTCACATATATACAGTGTGTCGGTTGGTTTAACAAATTGCTTTTGTGCATCGCTTCATATCATCACTACAATTTCATTGTTATGTTCTCATATTGTCAATCAAATATCTCTAAATACATTTAATATTGTTGTTGAATAATCAATCATTTGACAATAACTATTATACATTCCATGTTTTACAAAATAATCCATATTTTTACTTGATTTATTTTATGACAATTCATTACCCACCCAAAATCTATCCAATAATTATACGTGTAGTTATTGATTAAAAATAAATACATCTTTATATATTCCTTATATTCTAAAAATCTACATTTTCGATTACTATGTTTTATTGTCTTAAACCATTGATACAATAAATCCAAATTCTTATAAAAATTGTTTATCTTCTTGTCTCTGATTTCAAATGTCTAATCTAATCATTTCAGCCAATTCCATATTTTCTTAAAGATTTCCTCTTGTGACGTATTTTTCTCATATTTCAGTTTTAGCAAATACAATCCTAGCCGCTTTTAATACATTTACAATCAATACTTCAATTCCTTATGCTTATATTTCAGGCTAAAATTCCCATTAAAAAACATTCTCTGGTTTCAAATCTATGTTTGCGTTTTTGTCATTTTTTCCAACCATGTGTAGATTGTCCAATATCTTTTAGCATTGCACATGTCCACCCACAATATGTAATATGAGCCGGTATCTTGATGACATTTCCAACATTTTTCAGATTTATTTCTTGAACAGTCTTGCTATTTTGTTGGGAAGTGCCACTGTAAACATCTTATACAAATTTTCTTCATATGCTGTGACATTGTCATTTATAATTTTGGAGACCCAATTTTTCCATTCTCTAAATCAATCCCATATCAAATTTTTTCCCCAAGCAATTATTGTTTCTTTGACTTGTTCTTCTTAGCTTAATTTCAAATAAATATCCAGTTTTTTAATCACCCTTTTCATCAACACGTCAAAATTCTTATCTAAATCAGGTCAACTTTATCACAGAAACCCTTGTTTAGAATCTTTATAACCTATTAATGTACTTGCGCATATGGAAAACAATTCATCTTTGTACCTTGGTTCCTCTATAGTTTTTGTACAGATTTAAGTTCACCCTTTTCATTCAAAATTTCACCCTCATTTACTGTTTGTTCCTGTTTATTGATATTATAGGATAAAAAAAGCTTCAATAGTGATTAGCCAACTGGAATTTCAACAATTTCATTCCCCAATTTAAACAGAGCCTCCTATATTAATGTCTTCTAAAGTACCCCTGATATTTAGTCTCTTTGTACCTAGGAAGGCATGCCACCCCAACAACAGATCATGTCTTCTAATGGGTCAACAATCTAGTATTTCTTAACATTATCCATTCCTTGCTCCACATCAATTTGTAGTTTGGTAATACAATTCCCAATTAGGCACCAAAATCCTCTCTTACTGTTAGTATCTGGCAAGAGTTTAGTTTTTTCTCGTTTTCTTACCTTAGCCATAATAATTTCAACACAATTTATTTAAATCATTCAAAATAACTTTTCCAAGCCTAATTGGAATTGTTTGGACAAATATAAAAATTCTGGGTAATACATTTCATCTTGATTGTTGATATGTCTCCCTTAATGACAATGTAAGTTTTCCCATTTCGCCAAATCTAGCGCTATCTGCTGCTGAGTTTAATTATTAATATTTCTCTTTAAGTGTGCTAATTTCAGTAAGACACTTCTGATGTTGTTTGTCGTTCAGGAGCGTCTGACAGAGAATACAAACATTGAAGCTCATGTCCAGGATCGTCTGTGTGTGGCTTCTTGATGACACTGATTCCAGCCTCAGTCACCCTTGTGAAGTCCCCAAACACTTTTGATGGCCTTTTCCTCTCCAGGCTGTGGTCATCCCTGCTGCTTGTGCAACTTTTTTCTTCACCATAACTTTCTATTAATGTGCTTGATTACAGCACTTTTGGAAACATCAACTTCTTTTGCAATTACCTTTGAGACTTTTCCTCCTTATGGAGTGGTGTCAGTGATGGTTTTCTGCACAACGGTCAGCGTCAGCAATCTTCCCATGATTGTGATTCCTACTGAACAGGCTGAAGACCATTTTAAAGGCTCAGGAACCCTTTGCCAAATGTTATTGGCTTAATCAGATGATAAGAGTGGGACACTTTGAGCCGAGGAATATTGAACCTTTTCACAATATTCTAATTTTCTGAGATTGTGGATTTGGGGTTTTTATGAGCTGTAAGCCATAATCATCATAATTATGACAAATCACGGCTTGAACTATCTTGCTTTGCATGTAATGAGTCTATCTCATGTATTACTTTCACCTTTTAAGTTGCATTACTGAAATTAGTGAACTTTTGCACAATATTCTAATTTTTCTAGTTTCACCTGTAACTTGGTAGTACAGCTGTTACAGGATTTAAATGTAAAAGTACATGAAGCTGTATCGGTGTATGAGGATAATGCTGCTTGCATTAAAATGGCAACAAAGTGAAAAATAGAAGCATGTGGACATGAAATATTGTAATGTAAGAGAAGCCATCAAATGTAGATTAGCTTGCTTCATTGTGCATCAGAAGACAATCTGGCTGATCAAGCCATCGGGTGGAATGCACCAGATTTATTCCAGTTATGAAGGGACAAATGTCAAAATATGAATGGGAAAACATAGTAACAAAGTCAACCAATGAATAGGCATGACAAAAGATCAGCCAATGGGAGCTGAATTGGAAACTGACACTAAAAGGAGCCTGGGTGTGGCTCTGAATTAAGCTCTGTGCTCAGCTCTAAAATGAAACTAGTCTAGTCTTGTCTGCTGAAATGAAATTTAGAATGAATTTACAATCTCTCCCCTCTATCACATTGGAAGAATCTGCTATTGGCATAAATTGGTATAAATAAGTAAATTGGTATTTACTTCATGTATTATTTATTATTTATATAAAGAAGCTATGAATCCTACTGAATTGGTTTTGTTATATGTGCTTTCTGGATTTGATTTTCTGCAACAAACTGACACTTTTTTCACTTCAGTTGCCTCTTGAAAAAGACCTTTGGGACAACCATGACCTGGATGGCTAATAATCTCTACAGACATAAAGCCTTGCAGAAAAATGTATGGCTTTGTGGCCATCAAATGCAGTGGAATCAAGATTGATAGGACTTATAGTTTATTCCAAATTTCCCAAGTTTAGTGATTAATTAAAGATCTTTTGGGGCCAGATTAAGAAGCACGCATACTTTGTAAGTGGAGCTTGAATTCAACCCAAGTTATCATTATATTGTCAAATTTTACACTTCTTTTATAGTCCAAAGCTACCAAATCTTTCCATCTCATCTTCACAGGAGACAGGGCAGAGGGAGATGAGAACAAGATACCTGACAGAGTGAACAAGAACAATTGTGTAGGCAGCAGCTCTTCTTCCAGTGGACCAGCACTGAACAATCAGTTGAAGCAACTTTCCCTACAATGCCTGAAAATCAAGGATGGGGTTTGTGCAGACAAATAAACAAATACTACAAATTGGGTGAAGTAATGTCTGGGAATATATTTATACACAAATGTTTTCTGATTGTCCAAATCTTGTGCCAACAACTAATATGTGTCAAACTTTTAAGTCTTTACTGCACAATTTATAGGCTTATATAACTGCATAGGGTTAAAATGTGTATTGAAATATGTAACAGAAAATTTTGGTCAGGACAGAAATATCAACCCTTAAGACATTTTGTAACACTTTGGGAGAAGCAATAAAAAGTCAGGTTGGGAGGATTAGCTGGTATCTGGTTTGTAATTTGAGCTACTGTTTAATGCCATAAAATTCCAGGATGCCAGCTGCATAAACTTTGAAATAACTTGTATTGTGTTTGGAAGGAACACAATACTTCCACTGCTGCATGTAACAGAATGTAAGAATTCAGTCTTCCTATAGAATTCATGGGCTTTGATACATTATACCTCAAAGGTAATTGAAATGTTAATATTAATGCAAGGATTCCCTTTAGCTTTTTACATGGCTGGGGGGAGGTTGGAGATGGTAAGTAGTTTTGTTTTATTTGTATTATGATCAAAATGAAATTGTCAGTGGAAACATTAATGTAGGATACCACTTTGTTGTGAAGTACCAATCACGATAATCACTAAGCATTGATGGGAAGATTCTCCCACAACCCATCAAATAAAAAAGAGAAATGTGCATTAATGGAATAGTTGTCATAGCATTGATATGGGAAGCATTTTCTAGTATCTCTGCATTATTAAAAGTATGGCATTTCAGGAGTAGTTAAAAAGAGTTAGAAGTGGAGTCTGGTTGCAAGGCTTTGGTGGCGGCAGAAATCTGCGATCGTGCACGGTTCCTGCTGTGCTTGCTGCTGAGGTGCCCCCGATCCAGCTGGATTTGGAGGCTATGGTTACCCCATAGAGGTAACCGAAGACAGGGGAGATCACGGGCAGGGGTCTGGGAGAATCGCAATACCCTTCCTCAGCCGTTTGAACTCCCTTTTCCAAAGGCGGTGGAACGGCGGTCAGCAATGGCCGCCACAAAGAAGCTTTTCAGCCGGATAAGATTGTGCAGGAGGAAGTTTGAAGAGAGTGAAATTGTTGTAACCAGGACAATAAGACTTATCTTTAATTCTGGAGGTTCAACTTTTAAAGGATACATTGTTTCCTTACAAGATTGTTAAAAACGGCAGAGAAAAGTGAAAGGGAAAGTTTTCTTTTCTTCTCACTCTCCTTCCCTACGGAAATAACAGATGTGAAATCAGAAAAACCTGCTTTGGCATGAGAGAGTATTAAATCTGAAAATTAAAGCAAGGGAATATTAAGATTTCTGAACATTGGAACTAAAACCCAAAAAAATTCTTTTTTTTTTGGCTATAAGTGGAAAGGGAGAGGCAAAGAATATATATTAAGATTTTGTTGGAGGTAGATGGCTTGGAACTTTTAAGATCAGAGACAATAGCAATAAAGACTTTTAAAAAATTACTTTGGAACTGTGTTATTAAATTTCACCCAGGAAAAGATAGTACAAAAAGAAGAAGTGCTAAATGAAACTGTTTGTGCTGATTAGGATTGCTTTGTGACTTTGGGATTCTTGGAAACTATTTTTTTGAAAGACTAAAATCATTTGGTTGTTTTAAAAAAAAATCTTACAATCTATGAAGAACTGAAAATAGAACATAAAAAGTTAAAAGAGGAACAAGAAGGCAGGGGCTCTTCTGGATCTGTTTTCCACTTCTTAGAAATGGCGATTTCTACTACCAGGAATTACAACAACAAGAAAGCTGGGATGAAGAAGAGAAGCCATCTTTAATGGACAAATAATTTTAGTTAGAAGAAAAGGGAAAGGGAAAGAAAATGGAGAATTCAAGATTTAAAAAAACAAACAGAAAGGGAAAAATAAGGTGAAAAATAGATACAATGTCAGGAAGCAACAGAAAAGAGGAAATACAACAAAGAGGGGAGACCAAGAGGGAGGATTGAGAGATGGGGGGACAAAAAAGACTAGATTGGATAAGAGAGGAGGGAAAAAGGGAAGAGAAGTTATAAAGACTTAAAACAAGATGTTAAAAAACAGGGTTTTTTAGAGACAAAGGGTAAAATGTAATTAAAGAAGAGATTTTGCAAAAGTGCACAGGATTGCATTGTAGTATTTGTATTTGAAATAGAGTTAGAAAATTGGAATATTATATAAGTTAACAATATATTAAAGGGAATGTGTAAAATGTCTAATAGAGTTTAATTAGCTATGGAACATTGTTTTTACTATACTATAAGCTTACTATTTTTTTCTCTTTTTTATTACTTTAAAATGTACTATGTAGAATGCACTAAGCAGAATCAGTATGGAAATTATATATTAAGTGTTAAATCTAGGGGAAAGATAAAAAGTTGTCACACTTCAACCAGTGATTAGAGAAATTTTACAGTAAAGAGAAAAGAAAAAATTGGTAATGAAAAAGAACAGACAAAAGATACAAGTAAAATGATTTAAATTGAGATAGAAATAAATAAAATAGAAATTAAGAGAGTGAAAAAGGGGAGAAAACATAGAAAATGTAGAATGATAAGTGAGATATGAAATAGTATATAAGGTGAGCATGAATTTGATTTATGTCTGTATAAAAAGATGCTAACCGGGATTAAGCCGCTTTCCAATAAGAAGTTTTATGTTTTCATGCTTTGTGTTTTGTTTGTTAGTCAGCGTATTGAGAATTAATAAAATTTTGGAAGAAACGTTAGAAGAGAATAATGAAATTGTAAACAAGACAGATGAAAGTATAAGTACAATGATAAAGAGATATAGAAATTTAGGTAAAAGGAGAAGTTGGAAAAAGAACAAATAAATAAGATATGCATATGTGATAATCTGGAACTATGTTGTATTCAAATAAGATGTTTTATTTGTTTTTGTTAAAATTTAATAAGCAGTTTTTAGAAAAGAGATTTTATATTAGGTTTTATGTTTTGTTTGTGTATTGTTTTTAAAAAATAATAAAATTTGTTTTTGTTTTTTTTAAGAAAGAGTTAGAAGTTAGCATTCTTTCAGTAAAAATGTAAGTAAGATGGATAGGAAGCTGAAGCAACAGCTAGTGGAGAATTGGTATTTATGTCAGTAAGAAATAGTTAAAAGCATAAAGTTGCCTTATTAGTTAACATTTCTAAAAATTGGCATAGGTAATCTTTAATGAACATATTTTTGAGCATTACTGATTAGCAATAACCTTTTCAGTATTTATTTTATTTTAATTTTGTTTTATTTTGTCATTGTTATGTATATATTCTTAGAAGAAATGTAAAAATTATTTCAGTCTAAATCTCCTCTGCCCTTTGTGTTTTATGTGTAGTATGGTTATTTTTAATCTTTATAACTTCATTCTTCAAATATACAGTATATGTCTTCCATATATGCTTTGGCTGAGAATCTTTGCAAGGAACAATTGGAATGGTAATAATAAAGTGAGAACTACAGCTGTGTGAAAAAGTCCTGCACGCTTTATGATTTATGACATTTTTTGGATAGGCCATTGATTTTATATTTTATGCTAACTGCCATGCAAACATTGTTATATTTAAATAAATACTAGTGATTTTTAAGTAAAAGCATAAGCTTTTTGCAATTTGGTGCGGTTTGGATGAGGATTGTGAATTTTCTTGCATGCTTACAATGACTATGAAAACAGATTAACTGATGCATATCCAGTGGCATACGTGATGCAATTACTAATGCTGATGCTGGTGTTCTGTTAACGTTTTTATTGTTTGTGGCCCTGAAAAGGACCGTTTAAGTAACCAAACATAGTTACCAATATGAAATTGGCCAGCCCTTATTGCTTATCACCAGGTGGCATCACTTCAGCATAGACTTTGCAGGCAATCTTTGGTGACAATGTGGTGCCAGGCTGCAATAATGAATTCAATCAGCTCCTGCTTGGTCTTCAGATGCTTCTTGCTTATTTCACAACTTCTCAATTGGTTCAAATCTGGGCTCTGAGCTGGCCAATCCAGGAGTCAAACACCATGCTTCTTCATCAACTGCTGGACGGACTTGGCTTGATGATGTTGTCATCCTGGTAGTAAAAGTCCTTCCCTACAAGTTGTTGAGCTGAAGGAAAAATGGTCTTTTCCAGGACTTCAACATACTGCTTGGAATTCATGATTCCCTGCATGATTTGTATCCAACCAATACCAGAAGCAGTGATACAGCCCCAGATCATCATGTGCATTGGATGCTTCACAGATAGTTTCAGGCAGTACGGCTTAAATTCTTCAGCTGGAAATCTTCTGACATACTTACTGCACTTGATTCCCAGTCAAGTATAAATTGCTTTCTTCACTGAAGATGACCTTGGCCCACTGTTCGCTGGTCCACTTGGCATTCTTCTTGGCCCACACACATCAATAAGAGCGGTGAGCAAAGGTTTACTTCGAGCCCTGAAGCCTTTGAACCCTCTGCCTGACTCCATCCTTTGGGGTGGAGGAATTAAAAGGTCATTAAAAAGGGGGGGCTCTGAGCTAGTTTTCTGTAATCCCGTCCATCTAACCATTCATACAGTAATATATTTCTCTGTGAATTCTAAATATATAACAAGCACTGTTAATGAAGTAGAAGACCCATTATTTCCCAAGGTGCTAGGGAAATCAGCCATAGTAGCAAAAGTGCAAGTGTTTGTGTATAGTTTTAACATAATTAAATTTCTGGTGTGAAACTATGTTGGAGGATTTTATAACAGAGGTCATGAAGTAAAAGTTGGAGTTTTAGTCTAAGGATGCAGCTTTTAACCCAAAGAAAATATATCAGTCATGCCCCATACTCTACTCTGACAAACATGTATGATAAATCAAGAATGAAGATCTATAAAGTATGCCACTCTGATAACAGATATATAGATTCTGTATCTAATTATTTAAACCCTTGTATGAAGATAGCAATGGCCACCAAGCAGTGATATATAAATATCAATTTCACTCCATCCTCAGATAATCAGCTGATATTGTACTCAATAAGGAAGTAGGAAAAAAAGCTATTTTTCTACAGGACAACTATCCATTTTAAGCAGACAGAATTGAAGCTGTTTGATATACTACTTAGAAAAAACAAAGCTGACAAGAAAAATGGAATTTTAAAAATCCCCATAATATATATAAAATGCCAATTTTATATATATGCAAAATTAAATATCAGGGTAAATGAGCAAATCTTTTTGCTTACCTTAACTTTGCCACAGCACAAATAACAGAAATGTTTTCCACTTTGCAAACCATAAAGATATTAAGCACTCTAATTTTGAGTGCAATTTTTCTTATGACAGTCCACATACCTTTTCTGTATTCCCATATAAACATTTTCTCAGCAGATTCAGTATGGCAGCTATACTCTGCCATTTTTATTAAAATGGTTTTGCAAGTCATTGCAGCTGTGATATTTTAAGAGGGATAGCAGTATTGAAGTCCAAGAAAAATGGTCCTTCTTGTTGTGGGAGGAAAGTGCTTGGAATAATATTGTATGTACCAGGAGGTATATTCTCAATTTCCAGATAGCAAAAGCCACACCTTGGAAAGTGAAATGAGAGAAGGCTACTGTAATATAAGATCTCATATAGTGATAAAATATGCTCATATAGCGATAAAATATGAGATGAGCTATTACCTGTAATCACCACTATTTTTCTTCTGAAAACCCAAAGATCCGGGATCTCCTATTGAAGAGATTGTTACAACTTCAAGTCCAACACTGTACTGCCTATAAATGAATCAGAATTTGGAAGGCTTCTGAGTTTAAAGCAAAATTAGAACTTTTAAAAAGAGTGTATATTCTGATTTTATCTGGATCCCTATTTGATCCACAGTTTATGCTAAATCATAACAGAGTGTTTAACTTTTCCCAACTTTTCCCAACTTTTCGGTGCCAGTCACTGAAATCTATAATAATTGTTTATGGCTTAATGTGATGTATGAAGGGCAGCCTCAGAGTTTGATGTTGAGCTCAAATTTGAACATGATAAACAACATTTTTTAAAAAATGACTACAGTAGAGCTTCAGATCACAACTGTAATCCAATCCAAAAGCACAACTATCTGCGCATGCGTAGGCAAAACAAATGGCAGCAAAGGGGAAATTGGTGCAGAAAGGGAATCTTTCTGTGCAGATTTTGTTCGCCCCCTGATTTTTGAATCATGACCCATTTCAAAAATTGGGCGGATTTTTTGTTCATGACCTGAGGTTCCACTATATTTAGTTCTTACTGCTGACAATATGGGCTGAAAATTATGGGCAGTATAATTTAATTCTAATTGTTGAATCTAAATATTTTAAGTTTGAAACTGCAAGTCTTACCTGTAAGTAGTTAACAGAATTGTTCCAATTATTAAAAACTAATACAAACCTTGGTCCTCTTAGTTCAAGAAGAAGTGGCCCAGTCTTGTCCATTTGAAATTGGTATATAGGGTTATTTTTGCAAGTATCTCTAAAATTTCCACATCCTCCAGCGCTGTGACCTTTCCACTGTCCATTCATCTGAAAGAAAATCACTCCAAAAGCTTCTTAGCTAGCACATCTATTTTCATCTTTGTTCTTAAAAAAACTATTTTCAACTTAATTTCATCTCTCCTATTTAATCAGTCCTCATTATTCGTTTCAAATATAAAATTCATTCCTCAGCAAATCTCATTAACTTAATTTGATCCTATGCTTAGTACAGGTAGTCCTTAATTTACAACAGTTTGTTTAGAGACTGTTCAACGTTACAATGGCTCTGAAAAATGTGACTCATGTCTGTTTTTCAGAGTTATGACCTTTGCAGCATTTCCATGATCATGTGATCAAAATTCAGATGCTCGGCAACTGGTTCATATTTATGACCAGATTCACTTAATAACTGGATTATTAATTTATTAACTAGTGATTCACTTAACAACTGTGGCAAGGAAGGTCATAAAATAGGACAACTCATTTAGCAAATATCTTAACTAACAACATAAATTTTGGGCTCAATTGTGGCCATAAGTCAAGGACTACCTGTACATAATTTTAGGGACACAAGATGTTCCAGAAAGGGAAATTGGATTTGAATCAGTAACATGAACTATATTTTCTGATTATTGGATTCCTTTCTAGCTCATATCTCTGTATAATCTGACTGGTAATAATACATCAGAGACAAACTGTGACGGATCACTTAATTCTGGCAAAAGGATATGTAAACCTATTTACTAAGGCTTAATGAGAAATACTATGCCTTGTAGTAGTTTCTCTCAACCTGGTGACCTCTACATATGTTGGGAGCAGCATTTTCAGCCAAAGGGCTATTCTAACTAAATATTTTATTTAGTAATTAAATATTAAGTAATTATTCTAATTAAAAAAAATTCTTTGGTTCTTATGCACCAAAGACAAATTCCTTGTGTGTCCAATCACACTTGGCCAATAAAGAATTCTATTCTATACTATCCATTCTAAGAGCCTTAAAGGTTCTCCTGTTTGGAGGCCAAGAGAAATCTGAGTCATTCTGACCAACATGGAATTTCAAAAGTTTATTTGCAATTACATTATATCCATGCTAATAAAATTGGCTAAACGATTCCGGTTATGCAATTAAATGTTCTTTAATTATTATGCATCCCAACACACCTGAACATTAGGAACAGTTTTTCTATTCAATCTAATCAAAGGAGTAGCTAATGCACCACAAAGGAAGTGTCAGATCCGTGTATCTGCCACTCTTCAATGAAAGAAGAAGGGCGGGGGGGGGGGG